>QTSX02007293.1:0-161515 GCA_014839935.2 Entomophthora muscae
TGTCAGGGATTCTTTCCCTGGCTACATTAATTCTATTAAAAGTTTTAATGGCACTACGCCAGGACAAACAACAAAGAACAAAAGTCTTCTGGATATGGATAACACTGGCTTGAAGCCAGACAGGAATCAAACTCTGGACCCTAAAGAAGAGTCAAATGTTAGTCTACCTGCAACAAACAAACTTAGTTTACCTTTTTATTTGAGTTTAATTCATTAAAAATTTGCTTTCACGCTCACTTTCAACTTCAAACTGGTTAATAAGCAAGTTGAGGATATCACTTACCGCTCCTTCTCTGATTGGCTGCTTGCAGCTGGCGTGCTGCTCTGGATTTCATTATTCCTATATCCTGACCAAGCTCTGCACTTGATTTACGCTGAGATCCAGCCAATGAATTGCTTAATTGTTCCCAGTCTTGTGGCTTGTTTCTGTTGCTTCTCTTTTTATGATAACCTTGTACATTTTATTAAGGTCCAGGTCCACTGGTACATGGTGAAATTGGTAATTTCAGCCATAAGATTAATGCAACCACAATGTAAATCCCCTCTCATCCCACTATCCTTTTAACATGTTCCAGCTTCCATTTTAAGAGTATTTAAGTGGGATATCCTTATGATTCCTACTTGTTCCAACAATAAAGTCTTTATCCTATACCTGCTACTCATTCACCTTCTGATAAATTATTTTTGAAGCCATG
The DNA here is from genome assembly GCA_014839935.2 of Entomophthora muscae. Taxonomy (NCBI): domain Eukaryota; kingdom Fungi; phylum Entomophthoromycota; class Entomophthoromycetes; order Entomophthorales; family Entomophthoraceae; genus Entomophthora; species Entomophthora muscae. Next base: position 696 of record QTSX02007293.1, read on the forward strand.
AGAGGAATTTTATTCCTGGTCTGGTTTCTAGCTTCCTTCTTGCCAGTGGTATCAACCTTGGAAAACCCAACACCTACAACTGACTGGTACAACTCTTCTCTGGATGACGCTCATCAAAAGGAATCCCTTGCCCACAGATGGTTCAAGTACCCCTCTGACCACTGGAGACGTAAATTCCAATATGGTTGTTCTTTCACTCCGCCTCCTGCCAAACCTGCTCTGATTAGACCTTACACCTCCTTCTACCTCTTGACGTATGTGGTGGGATACTACCTACTTGGTTGGTTCAGTTCTATGTTTGGAAGATTTTCTTACCTGGGACACCTAGGACACCTTGAAATGGTCACAGTTCCTATTGGTTCGGTAATAGCAGGATTTAACTTAGGGGCCTTAGCCCACCAAATAAGGAGCTTGTTCCCTGCCAAGTGGGTCCCTGACAAGGAGTTGCCCAGTATAAAGGGGTGGGGTAGTCCTGACAAGAGGATCAGGGCCAATGAGTATACATTGTGTCCAATGGTCAATGGGAGTTCTTGTTCATACTCATAGCCAGTGTCCAAGGAGCTGTTTCTCACAATTACTTGTAAACTGCGTTCTGAGGCTGTCAAGTCTAATTCCTCTGCTAGGCTGGCATCAATAAAACTTTCATCGGCTCCTATATCAATAAAGGCTTCAATCTTGCGCTTGTTTCCCACTGCATCTATGGTCACTTGGATGAATTTGTAAGACTGGAAAAAAGTGTTTATTTGCGTCAGTGAGATTGGGCAGTGTTTTTCTTAGGTCAGGCTCTGGTCAAGTGGCCCGCCTTGTGACAGTGGAAGCAGAGTCCTTTGTGGTAGTGTTGTTAGAGCTCTTAAAGAGTCATCCCTGTTCTGTTAGGGGTTGATGTTTGGGTTTGGCAGGCCTGGGAGGAGCCAGTGTTCTCTTGATTCATGCTAAGATCCTTGCACAGGGGAGTTAGCTTGTCTAGGCTGAGGGTGAGCAGATGGTGCTTCAACAGGTCCTTCATTGCTAGATTGACGCCCTTTTGCAAGATAATGGGTGCCAGTTTGTCCTCAAGTTGGGTGCAGGTTTTCAGTTTGAGGAATTTGTCAATATACGCTTGGATGGGTTGGGGACCTTTTCAAATTTCTAGCAGGGAGTTCAGGGCGTAGTATCTAGTGTTGCAATCTTCTCCTGTGGCCATTACCTCAGCCTCAAACTTGGCGTAGTCTAAGCAGAATTCTACGTCCTCAGCTGTGGCCTTGCTAAACCAGTCCAAGGCGTCCCCTGATAGCATTGAAGCAACCCCAAGGATCTTCTCATATCACTGGCATAAGAGGGGGCATTGGTAAGGAAATGCAGGCAGAGGACTGGCATGGAACGCTGGGCTTCCTTAAGTGTATGCTTCCCCATCTGGGGCATCTCAACCTTTGTGAGGGATTGGCTGAAAATTACATTTTGCACTTTGGAGGAGGGAGTCTTGTTGGTATTGGTGGCGGCAGTATTGGTTTTCTTTGGGTCATTCAGGTTTATATTCTTCCATATGGAAGAGATCAGGTTTGTGGTCATCTTATAGGTGTAATAAGTGATTATCAATAGCAAAAGCATACAAGATGCCCCAAGAAATAACAACATCTTGGGGCTCAGGGTACCAGGTTTAATAAAGATCACAGTAATGTCAGGGATCCAGTCTTGGGTGGCTGGCCTGTTGTTTTCAGGGGTAAATCAGGCCAGGTTTTTTGCGGGCAATGCCCACCACAAGAGGGGAGCTAACTTCAAAAGGTAGGAGGCAGACTTCCCCACCCAAGACCACAGGCCGGCAGCCGGGATTATAGTATCAATCACCCCTGTGAGGGTGATGTACACAATCCCAAACAGTTTGCCAGTATGATCAGTTGGGAGGTTGGGTGCGGAAGCAGGCATGGGTTTTGGGGTCACAGGTAGTTCCATGGACAGGTTGTAAGCAGGGATATAATTGAATTTTCCTCTGAACAACTTGGGTGTTGAAAATATCCATGGGCCTTTTCAGTTGTATCTAACTGCAGATTGCATGCAGGCCAGGGGATTGAGCTTGAGTATATTTTCTGGGGTGTAATCTCTGTAGTCAGACTTCAGAGGGTAGTCAGTAAAGTGGACAAGTCCAAAGGGTACACTGGGAGGACAGAAAACAGCAGGTGGTGGGGCAGGCAGGCCAGGGGATCTCAAACTGAATTGGTAGACAGCAAATAAAAAAAAGGCAATAGCTGTATGAGCCAAATTAACATAACCTTTATTCAAAAATGGCAATAAGCTTGGAGCGCGGGGTCTACAGGTCTATATAGTACCCCCCTCCAAACTTAACATTTTCCATGGGGGGTTCATTAGGGCATTGGGAAGACCAGGGCCAGGGGCACTGGGTGCTTGGGTCCAAAGGCGGCAAAATGGCACTTGGCCTAGGAGTTCTTTCATTGGTCTGAATTTTTGATTTGGCTGCTTGATCATCTAGCTTTAGTATTGAGGTCATAGGACCAGGTTGCAGGCCTGTTTCTTTCCTGGGTTGGCTCTTGATTGATTGCTGGTATAGACTTTGAGTTTATGAAGCTAATAGTTGCCAAATCAGTGCCTCCATTAGGTGCTATGATTAATTCTCCATTTGGTGCAATGATTTCTTTGGAATGTCTCTTTTTACTGCATGGGTTAATACACTTGTTATCAGCTTGTGGGAGCTCAATCCCAGAAAAATGAGGGCAGGCGGTCCCGCAGTCCACAGGCCTGGCAGCCCAAAGGAATCCAGGTTTGGTATTTGATTCCTGCTCCCAGGCCTGGGTTTCTAGAGAGGAAGAATTGTCAATCCTGACAGGTAGTCAGAGAAATGCAGCAGGCCAAAGGGTGCTCTAGGTGAACAATAAAACACGGGCCAGGTTTTGGGAACTTCCTCAGGAACATGGGCAGTCAGGCCAGGATTTTCTGTTGGAACAGTAGTGAAGTGGAAAACAACCAAGACTAAATAAGGAATAAAATGGTAGAACTAAAGTCCCATAATCTTATTTATTTCATAATGGCAATACCATTTTAACAAGACTTCACATAGTTTAAATATCATTCAAAATCTAAGTTTGGATTAAACCATCACCTGATAGCTGAGTTTCTCAGTTTCTTCTGGTCCAAGAGTTCTGGGCCCATTCTGAACCTTCTGAACCTTTTGGCCTGTCATTTCATCTGTTAAAATGACCTCCATCTGATAGTCTGAAGATAACATATTCATGGCTTCATCATTGCTACTGGAGTTCCTGTTAACTTGGATCATGAGGCCTTCAGAAACTATAAGCCAGGTCAACCTTTGCCCCATAAACTATGTATCTTCTGGAGTAACTTTAGGGTCACTGCATGGCTGGAGATCACATTGCCAGGCGGCCTGGACTTCTAGAAAATCATCTGGATTCCCTTTAGACTTTGACTCATCATGCTGAGCAGCAATCCCATTTTGGATAGCTTGTCAGTTATGACAGGAGTGACAACTTGTTGGTTCAGCGCTTCTATCAATCTAGATTGGTCTGGATTAATCACCAGCCTATGATGCTCTTCTGCACTCTATGAATTTTTGGCCAGGCAGGCCTGCAAATTACCCTGATTAATCAGATTCAAATTGCTGCCTGTTCCAGCTCTCTCATTGGCAAGCCATAAAAAACACAAACAGGCAGCCTGAGGGTTTTCAGGATCCTCCAAACCATCAGTTCCTGATTCTGAGTATCAGAAATTGCGCTATTAATGCTATTTTGATATGGCCTTTAAATAGTGATATGTGCAAAGATTTGGTCAGTTTTGCCTTTGACTTAAGGAATTCCTTGCCTTCTTTAAATGGGTCAATATCAATGTCCATTCATTCTGGATCACCCTACCTGGACCTGAATGATCCTGGTACAAGTTCAGTTTTTAATGACCTCATCAGCCACACTTTCTACCTAGTGAATGATCAACACCCTCTGCCTACTATTTAAGTAAAATAATTTTAACTAATAAAAACATGTTTATCCACATTTGTGTTGGATTTTATAATCTTCAAGCCTTTTCCTTCCTTTCTGCCACAAGGGATTCCTCTTTGTGTATTCCAGGAAATTAAGGTGCATGCCCTTAATTTTGCCCTGAAGGGTAACCCAAGGCTAGCTTCAAACCTCAAAACTTTTGTAATGAAGGTTTCCTGATGTGTCCTCTTGGATGCTGTCCCCAAGAGCCAAATACAACAAAATGGTGCTCACTACAGGGGCTTCTATCCCCTCAGTTACTCTTTCCCCCTGAGCATTCTCTGATCCTTCTTCTATTATTACATAAGTACCCAAATCTCCTAAAGTTTTGAGTCCCCCTATTGAAGAGGATATTACTGACTCCCCAAAAACACCTATGGTAATGCTGTTGTTGCTCAGGCCCTTGTGGGTCCCTTTCCAGCTTTCTCTCTTGACTATGAGCATGCTTGCGCCACCACATGCTCCCCCCTCCATACTGATATGGTGGCCATGCATACAACCCCAGTCTCTGCCCTGGTTACGCCTCCAAAGACCTGTACTCCTTCCTATTAGATTTTGGCCTCCCCATGCTCTGATGGAATCTTTGAAAACTATTGGTATGCTTATAATCCAGTTCATCCATCCTGCCTTGGTTCACCATCAACTAGCATTGGGATCCCAGAATCAACTCCTGTCTGATGTGGCATCTTTAGTAACCGACAATCACGCTCAGAACATGGCCTATAAATAGTGGAAACATAGTCTTTTTTCTTGCATTTAAAATAACCAACATGATTCATTGGCCTCCCAAGAATACCTGACCTCATTGCTGAACACACTTTGCTCCTCTTTACCTGGATACATCAGAGAGTAGTTGTGTGAACTAGATGAGCATCATGCTGTCTGGTGAGGACAGATCAAATCCATCCTCCTAAGATACCAACAAGACTTTGATACCAAATTAGACAAACTCAACCAATTTTGAGAGCATATCAATGCTCAGCTAGAATTGGTGGGGTCCAATGTGAACAGTTGGGACCATAAATTGCAACAACAATACACCATGGGCAAGGCTATGTTGAGCAATACTCTATGCCAAGTTAATACCTACACCTCCCTCTTAAGGCCTTACTCAATCTGAGGATAAGATCTGGGAGACTATCACAGAGCTCAAGGAAACCCACCATCAGGATTCTGCTTCCAATCTACCTACTGCTGAACCTGTACCAGACCCTTGTATCACCATCCTGACTAATCAGGTTGCTACACTACAAGGCAAGATTACTTATCAGAGACTATAAATGAGAAGTTCCGCCCTTTGATACCTCAAGCCACTTCCATGGTCACTCAAATCAATGTGGTTGCAGGTACGTTGGCAGTCCAACAGATACAAATTTCTGAGATTGAAACTGTTGCGTCTACAGCCAGAGACATTTGAGGCCATAATAGCTCCATCCTAGATACGTTAGAAGAAAGCCTTTGTCTTCTATGGGCTGGACAGCTTGCTGCTGAATCTGAGTTTGAAATAAATCCACATATCAATGTTCTCAATTAGGGCAATAACAGCCAATCTATGTCTTCCTCCATTGATCCCAATTACAAACCCACCTTCAAACAGATATTTAGCCCCAATAACTCCACCATTGCTGCTTTCCTGACAATCTATGAGACAGACATGCAGAGGGCTACTGACAACCTCAAAAAAGGAGCACATTTTTACCTGTCTACACCCCACTTTCCAAGAGGTTGTAGTCCCCAAGCTCCTATCTGTAGTCACTTGGGAGGACATGGAATGTCTCCTCATTGAGGAATTTGGAGGCAATCTCACTCTAGAGTTTAAGAAAAATGCCTTCATGCATATTGCTTTCAAACCTAAGGAAACATTGGCTGAGTTTGCTAACTGCTTCTACATTGAGGGTCAACAACTCATTACCAGATACCAGTTGTTGTGTTCTGAGGCGTGGCACAGATACACAACAGGGAATTCTAACATTAGGATTGGATTTGTACTAAGTCTTGGTTAGAATGGCAGGGAGCACTATGCAATTATCTTGTGGCCCTGATTGAATAATATCTACTAGACGTGGCTAGAGAGGTGCCAAAGTACTTGAAGACACAAAGACAAAAATGTGAATATGACTTAATTTTTATTGGTGAATAAGAAATAGAATATATAATGGTTGTCAATACCACAAAACACTACCAGGACGGTAGGATTGCTTGCCACAAGCATGAGTGGGGCAAGTGAGTTGAAAAGAATCAGGAAACTGAACAATTGAATTTCTCAATTCAGAGCCAAACTCATTTTGAAGGGCAAAAGCAAAAGAGAGAGATTTGTCCTTGAAATAACCCATTGAAGGAAAAATCAAAACATGGTGAATGGCAGCATTCACAACATTGCCCCCCTCTAGATTGGCTTTAGAAGGGTAGTACTTGCGGAGGAACTTGGTATGCACTTGAGCAAACAGGCGACCACTAGAGAGGAGTTTCACAGTATAATCTGACCCTCACTTGAAGGTCACTTCTAAAGGTCCAACCCACAATGTATCTAGCTTGTGAGCGCGTCCCCCTACTCTATGCTGATAGTAGAAAACATGATCCCCAATATTATACTCAGGCAAGGGAGAGCGTCCAGCATTATCAGGAGAGAGCTCAAGCACCTTGGTTCTACATGCAGAAGTATATGAAGTAGCCTGTATACCAATGATGTGGTTGACTAGATCTTTGATATGGTCATCAGGGTTTATAGCCTTATCAGAGGAAAGTAGGGGGCCCCCAGGAGCAACAGAGTGGTGGCCTCACACCCATACAGCATAGAAAAGGGGGAATGTCTGGTGATACAATGTTTGCTAAGGCAATAAGAAAAGAGAGCAGCAGGTAAGTAAAGATCCCAGTTTGCAGTGTCAGAGCAAGTGAGTTTTCTCATGATAGAAACCAGAGCCAAATTTGCATGCTCAATTGCCCCATTGGTAGAAGGATTATATGGGGCAGAGAAGGACTGGTGAGACCCCAAGGCTTTAATAACAGAGGTTACTAACTTGGCTTTGAAGTTAGTCCCATTGTCATACAACAACACTTGGGGCAGCTGTGGCAGAAGAATATGTCTTATAACAGAAAGGCAGCAGTTGTCTTGGCAATGATGTCCTTAGTAGGGCAAGCTTCCACCCATTTGCTAAAATGATCAACAGCAATTAAGATAAAGCAGCAGCCAGAGCGGGAACAATGGAGAGGCCCTACAGCGTCAATGCTGATAGTATGAAAGGTGTGTTGAAGAAAGATTAGCTTAAACTCATGAGCGGTGGCTTTAGATTGTTGGAGTTGGCAATCATGACAACTAGCAAAAACATTTGGGATCAGCAAGAGAGATTCCCAGAATCAATTCTTCTGGAGCCAGGCATGGATCTTGGAAATGCCTCTGTGTCCTGTCTTTTAATGAGCTTGGAGCACCAACAAAAGGCAAAGACTAGGCCTTATATAGGGCAAGTAGTGGTCTTGTACTTTCTTGAAAAGCTGATTGTCACAAATGAGGGTGTCTTCAGATAGCTTAGAAAGGGCGACTCAAACTTCCTCTGTCTTGCTCTCCCAAGAGGAAGGATATCTAATATTTTCATACAGTTGATCAGCCTCAGCAGGGTGTAGAGCAAGGATGGGCATTCTATTTCATCCATCAGCGTTCTGATATTGAATCCCAGGACAGTGTAGTACTGTGCAGTTGTAACCTTGCAGTCAGAGAGCCCATCTAGCTAGTTGTTCTTCTGGTTCCTTAAGCTGTTGCAACCACTTAAGCAAAGCATGGTCAGTGACCACAGTGAAATGGGTGCCATAAAAATAATAGCAGAACTGCTTAACTGCATGCAACACAGCAAGGCACTCTTTCTTCATTACACTGTAATTCTTCTCATGCTTGTTCAGGACACAAGAAGTATAAGTTACAGGGTAATCCACATCCTCATAATCTAGTTGATCCAAGATGGCTCCAATAGCCAGGTCACTAGTGTCAGTGTAAAGGATAAATTTCCTATTGTAGTCAGGATACACTAGGATGGGAACCTCTTTGAGTTTTTGTTTAAGGGTCTCAAAGGCCTGTTGCTGACTAGCAGTCCATTCCAAAGGGACATTACATAACAGTTGGACCAAAGGTTTGCTAGTGTTGGCAAAGTCAGGGATGAATTGTCTGTAGTAACTCATCATGCCCAGAAAGACTTGAACCTCTTGCAGGTTGGTGGGTGGAAGCATTTTTTCAATGGCCTCAACTTTCTTGGTCATTGGGTGTATCCCTGTCTGGGTTACCTCATGGCCCAAGAATTCAAGGTGTTCCTTGAAGAAAGCACACTTAGATGGTTTTGACTTAAGGCCAGCCTCCTGAATATTTATGAACACTTCCTTGAGCTGAGTCAGGTACCAGAAAGGTAGCGCTGAAGACAATTATATCATCTAAGTACACTAGGACACGTGAGAGCTTCAAATCACAGAGGATGGAGTCCATGGCTTACTGGAAGGCAGCTGGGGCATTGCAGAGTCCTTGCAGCATGCATGTAGGCTCAAGCAGTCCCTTGGAAGTGATGAGCTCAGCTTTCTGTCTATTCTTGGTAGAGATCAACTTGCCAGTACCTAGATGCTAGATCCATAGCAGAGAAGAACTTAGAGCCTCCAAGGCGGCATAGAGCATTGTCAATACGCAGCAAGGGGTAGGAATCCTTTTTGATTAAGGAGTTTAATTGGCAATAGTCCATCACAATAAAAGGACCTACATCTTTCTTTTTTAGTATGAGCAAGAGGGAGACCAACAGACTTTGGGAAGGAGCCAGTAGCCCAGTGTCTAAAAGTTGTTTGAGTTCTTTAGACACCTGAGCGCCCTCTACGCAACTGTGGTGAATGGTTTAGCGTGGAAGAGGGAGTGTCACCAGTATCAATCTGGTGAATGACGCCTTTGGCTAGACATAATCAGTGCTATCTTTAGCAAAGATATATGAAAATTGATCTAGAAAATCAAGCACCTCCTTCTGTTGTACTGGGGATAGCTGCGGGAAATCTTGTGAGGTGAACAAGGATAGGACTTGGGGCTTGTCTTCAGGTAAATTATAATCCTGGAACGTACCAAAGAGATATAGCAATAGGACATAGGACATTGGACATTGGGAGCATTCAGCAACTTGCCATAGCCAACAACCTGACCTCTAAACACTTGTATGGGGAGAGCGGTTAAGTTGGCAACCAACAATTGAACTGGGTCTTTATGAGAGACATCCAAGATTCCTGGGCAGAGGTAGGATTTTGTTGCGTCCTAGTGAGGGAGGAGAGTATAACTCTAAGAACGTGCACTCAGGTAACTCATATGATATTTGGGATCCTAGGATAGCTTGAAATCCAGGGGGAATGGTTACAGCAGAAGTGGACAGGAGAGGAATCCCCTCAGACGCTGGGCAAGCCACAGGAGGACATTTCATGTTAGATGAGTGGGTACAGTATTTTAGGGTGAAGACACCAGTGGAATATTCTAAGGCACATGTCTTGAGGTGTTTCCTGGGGACTTTAACTGGCTCTTCAAAGATCAAAGGGACCTCATACCCTAAGATAGAGAGGTAGCCATCCTTCAAGTTGATGATCCCATTGTGTTCTCTAAGGAATTGAGTACCAACTAGGAGATCATAACTCTCATTCTTCAAGACAACAGCAGGCACAGATAATAGTAGTTTACTAAACCGCATGGGAAGAGCAGAATAAGCCCCTATAGCGTGAGTCATGGATAGCCAAGCTGTACAATACAACTGGTGATAGTTAAGGTCAGGGGTGAGTTTGAGCTTCTTGACAAGTTTTAAGGAGACAAAATTAACAGGAGATCCAGTTTCCAAGAAAACCTTGATTTTTTTACCTTTTGGATGGATATTTCCACACAAGTGGTAGTACAACCAAAGGGTGAAAGGACAGCCAGGATGTCCTGGGCTTCTGCTAGCTCTTAGACCAATTTTTTGATCATGCATCTCAAGCCTAGAAACTCTTTATAGACAGTCTGGAGAAGAAGAAAAACTGAAACATTCTTTAATACAGCGTTGGCAACCTCAGCAGCTTCTTTAGACAGCTCTACAAGCACAGGGACTTCTTAGCTTGAGTGAGGTATGGACAAGAGACAACCTCCTTGGCTTCTGCAGAGGCTTAGAAGTTGTTGTAGTTTTCCCAGAGCATGACTTATAAGGGAAAACAATGGTTTTGGGGACAGCAAGAACTGAATACCCATAGGTGTCAGGATCATCAACATATGAATCATCCATTTCAAAGTTGTCAGAGATGTCATGGAACAGCAGCAGAATGGGAGGAGCCTCAGTGCCAGCAGGCTCAGAGTCAGCTACAGAGGGGGGAATTGAAGGAGACTGGGAATAATTGTCAACCAAGAGCGTCTCTTCCTCTAAGTTGACTGTTCTTTTCTCTCATGTTCCTTGGTATCATCTCCTTCAACCCGAGGATTGGTGCAGGCTCAAGAATGGTGACCTATTTGGCCACAGTTATGGCAGCCTTAGCGTCTAGGAGAATTTTGTGAATTTATGATGAGGATGCAAGGACCACAGGAAGACAAACCAGAATTATAGGCAGCTCAATTCTACTGCATAACTGCTCCAGAATGGGTAAGGTGCATATCCTGAAACAGTGTCTTTATGCTCTTCATAGAAGAAAGCATGGCTTTATGAGCCTTAAAGTGAAGGCACAGAAGCTGATTAACCTTGAGAGCTTTAGAAAAAGCCATGTAAGCTCTGTGTGCTGTTAATTGTCTGATTGTTATCAGTTGCTGTTCTTCCATGTAGAATCTATCTGTGAATTAATCTAGGGTCTCCTTTGGTTTGAAAGCAATGTGCATGAAAGCCTCCTTTTTCACCTCCAAACCAAGGTTACCACCAAACTTATTGATCAAAAGCTGTTTGATTTCTGCCCAAGTCTCAATGGTGGGCAGTCTGGCACTATTACCTCTTGACAGATTGGGTGAAGGAAGGTTAGAATGTGTTCCTTCTTAACCTCATCAGTGGCTCTTTTCATAGCAGTTTTATAGATAGTTAGGAAAGCTGCAATGGTAGAAGTTTTGGGGTCAATGGCTTGTTTAAAGGTAGGTTTGAAGTGTGCTTTGGGAGTTGGACCACCATTGTTGCTATTGAGTACATTTTGTCATGTCCTGCCCCAAAGGGCAGGCTGCTTAAAGATGATTAAGTTATTTTTCATTATTTACTTAATCTTTTGGGTTATTTATTAATTTCAAAAGTTAGGTCAAATTGTTAATAATTTATTATTTTAAAGTATTATTACCTTTGTTTTACGCAATTTGTGTTTGAATTGTTGCTGTTGTTGTTGCTTTGACTGCATGATTCTTAATTTACATATATTTCTAATTTAAGTTAGAATATTTTCATCCATATTACCTTTGAAACTCCTGCTTGCATTGTTGCCGCTTCCCCAGTTTTACCAGTAGATATGCATAGAGTACTGGCTTCTGTTTCTCCTTTTTCTTGCCTCTGGTTCTCCAAAACTTCCCCAGTTGCTTCTCTTCTTGGCTGCTTCCTCCCTGGTGATCATTGTCAACAGAAAAGGCTTTCTTACTATAAATAAAGAGCTTTTGAAGAGTAGGCTTTAAGCCAAAATTCTAAGTGATTTCTTCCCCTTCAACCTTACAATTTTTAAAAGTTCAATTTTGTCATTTTTAGAATTTTTTTATTTAAATTCATTTTCTTAGTTTAGCTTTTCCCTTAATCCAAATGGAACTTGTAAAACAACAAGCCTTAGGCTTGTTGTACCCATTTTTTTCCCTTAAGGAATCTTTTAATAGTTATATGTATCAATTTGCAGATGGAGAATATCCTAATATCAATATTCCTTTATTAAAAATTATTCACTATTGAACACTTTATTCTATCTTCTTTGCTTAGGGTTTTTAAACTCTATTACTCCATTTGTTACGCAATATAGGTTTTGAGCGGGTTTTTGTAAGATCATCTTACAGACAGTACCTACATTCTTATATCTTCTAAATTTGAATCCCAACAATTTGCACGCTTTAGTTTATAACCTTGAACCATCATGGGCAACACCTTACACATTTATGCATGGGGAAAATTCTGCTTCAGATTTGGAGGGGGGCTGCCTGGCCCACAGCTGACAAGCACTCTCCTCAAGAGTAGTCAAGGTCTCAGCAGTGCAGGCACCCATATTATTAGCTAAGGTAGTTTTTTGCTCAGTAACCTCTAGGCGTTGTCCCTGTGTTATTACTACTGTGGAAAGCTCAGCCAGTCAAGAGGTAAGAGAAGGACCCACTGAGAGGCAAGGGGCAAACCGGTCATTCACTGAATTGATTAATTCACTCATTTCTTGCACGTCTTTATCAAGTTCAGAGTGGTATTGTTTCAAGTGATCCTTCTCATTAGATAGAGCTATCAACTCTCTAGCACAGTGAATGTGGGGGGCTCCTGACAGGCCAGGGCAACAGCCATCTCCATTAATAACCCCAGTTGGACTAGCAGCAGTTGCCATCATTTTGCGCAAGGCAGCAACCTCTTGTTGTAACTCAGCAACTTGAGCCGTCAAAGAAAGCACTTAAAGATCTGGCTGAGGTGCTTCAGTAGGGCAATCTTGACTATGAATGGACACTCAAAGCTCTCAAATGGAACCACATAGCCTCTGTTCTCTATCCACCAAATTGTCAGATGAGGGGAAGGCGGAACATCTGGCTTTTGCGTAGAAAATTTGTTCACTTGAGTTTGGAGCTCAGTAATGGCAGCAAGAGTAGCAACCTGTTCTTGATCAAATTCTTCACCAAGCTCACAAAGGCTTTTAGCAGCAAGGCCTACTACTTGTTGTAGTTGATCAAATTAGTAAGCACTGAATTCATTGAACTGTTGCACCAGTTGTTTGAAGTCAGTGAGGTAGGAGTTAAGGGTGGAGTCTACTTGGGTTTACCGGGGCTGTTCTAACAGGTGAAACTTGTGTAGACACTCTCTGACGTATTCAGGGATGAACTGGCGCATTCACTCAATGGAATTGACCAAGCAAGTTTGGGAAGTGACAGAGTTGCACTGATTGTCTGACATCAAAGAAAGCAGGGAGTGGCTCCACTGTTGATAGGCAGCAAACTGATCCCAGTGATGAGTGACGGCTGCTTGTAGAGAATAAAACTTCTGAACGTGGAGCCCTAACATCATCTGATGGTGGGCTAAGGCAGGTTATACAAAGGATGACAATAGGTGTTCAGCAGAGCCAGCCGCTGAGGGGAGATGCTTTGGAAATTGCAGAGCCACAATCAATTTGTAGTATTCTGCTTGACTGAACTGTAGCTGGAGGCAAGGGATGGCTCTATCATGGGCTAACCCAAGGGCTACTGCCATGACTTGTTCCAAGTCAGGGGTACCCAAAGGGTAGGCCACTAGGAGGGGATCATTCCCAAGGTTCAGCACAGTAGGGACAATAGGTGAGTCTGTGATGTCTTCCTCAATAGGAGGGCTAGTAATTTCAGGTGAAGTTGGCTCTTGTATAGGCGGAGGCAAAGGACCTGAAAACGTGGATGTGAAAGGGATAACCAAGGGGCTTATAGCCCCTGTAGTGAGCACCATTTTTGTTGTGATATGAGGCGCAGCACAGAGTCACAACAGGAAATCCTAACCTTAGGATTGGATTTGAACTAAGTCTTTGTTAGAATGGTAGGGAAGGCTATGTGATTACCTTGTGACCCTGATTGAATAATATCTACTAGACGTGGCTAGAGAGGCGCCAAAGTATATTAAGACACAAAGACAAAAATGTGAATAGAACTTAATTTTTATTGGTGAATAAGAAATAGAATATATAGTGGTTGTTTATACCACAAAACACTACCAGGACGTTAGGATCACTTTCCACAAGCATGAGTGGGGCAAGTGAGTTGCGCAGAATCAGGAAACTGAACAATTGAATTTACCAATTCAGAGCCAGACTCATTTTGAGGGGCAAAAGCAAAAGAGAGAGAATTTGCCCTTGAAATAACCCATTGAAGGCAAAATCAAAACATGGTTAATGGCAGCATTCACAACACTAGTTGCTCCCAGGGAGGCATAAACTTCCTGCTCTAACAGTCTTAAAGTAAACTAACCCCTGTGTTTACACTTTAAGGCGCACAAAGCGTCCCTCAACTCTATGAAGAGCATTAAGACTCTCTTGCAAGATATGCATCTAACTCATGGTGGGACTGTGGTTTGCAAAAATAAGGCCAACAACTCTGGCACTACCTCTTGTACCACTTGTATCATGACTCTTGGATCCAATGGACAGCCCAAACAACAGGGTTGTCACAACTGCAGTCAAATGGGACACTACTTGCAGTCCAGCACTAACAGATGTGTAGAAGGATACAATCCTAAGGAACATGCAGGGAAAGAGAGGTCAGCTTAGAGGCAGAGACGCTCTCTGCTGAACAACCTCCCCCATATCCTCCTGATCCCCCCTCTGATGAAGAGTTGCCTCCATCTTCTGGCCCAACTATCCTCCATCTTTTCCACAATATCTTGATTGATTCTGAACCCAAAGATTCTGACTATGATGACTTTGATAGTTGAAGCTACTCTGTGCAGGCGGTTCCTGAAGCTGTGTCTTTTCCATACAAACTTTGTTCTGGGAAAACCTCCACCACAACTTGCATCTCTCCTACCAAGGCCAAAGCCATGGTAGCTTGTCCTTATCTAGCTCAAGCTCACTGTCCTCCTGTTTTAGTGGACTCTTCATAAGAAGACGCTGAGCTTTCTGAGGCCCTCTTTCAGAATGTTTCTGTATTCCTGCTACTAAAAATTGTTTACAACAAAATTCCTGCCTTGAAATGCATGTTGAAAAAATGGGAAAAGGAGCTAGAAGCCTCTCAAGATGTCTTTGCAGTCTTACTCCATTTTGGAAAAGATACTACCAGTGTAGAATTATCTATCCAGAAATTTAAGATTAAAGATATCTTGGATACTGGATCCCCTGTTAATGTTGTATCATCTAAGTTGATGAAGAGGCTCAAATTAGCTCCTGATATCAACTATACTCAATCTTATGGGACTGCTGGATGGCCCAGACCAGAGCTATTGGTGCTTATTCTGCCCTGCCAATGAGGTCTGGGAAACTCCTCATTGCCTCCCCTGCTGTTGTTCTAGAGAACAAAAGCTATGACCTTTTGGTGGGCACTCGGTTCCTTCAAAAGTACAATGGGATTGTCAACCTTTGAGATAGCCATCTGTCCCTCCTAGGATATGAGGTCCCCTTGATCTTTGAATAATGTTGTAACAGTGCTGTTTTAGCAAAGTTACAAGGGGAAAATATTTAGAAGCTAGATAATATTCATTATTGAGAGATATTTATTATATAGTTGTTGTGAATTGTGGATAGTAGTAACATGATAGTGTTGATCACACAGTGGGATGGTGAAGGGGATGGATTAATCCTTGTAATGAATCAAGCGCCAAAACAAGTTATCCACTGGAGGGGATCAGCTTCTGTTCATGTTGTTGTAGTTGGAAATTTGTTTCAACTTCCTAGCCTGGCTTTGAGTGACTGGATAATTGGATTGCGGGTCAAAAACCTGCTTACTCAGAACCTTACTGGTGAATCAAGCATGCTGTTTCAACAAGAACCTCTGTGTATCTCTGGAAAAAGGCTTAAAACATGTGCCCTCAAATATCCCACATGCATCTTTTCTCTAAAGTACCAAACAGACTCCTCTAATATGTGTTCCCCTCCATTATCTTATCCTGCTGAAGAAGTTGTTCCACTACTTCTCCAGCTGTCATCATCATCCCTCCTGGATCTCAGGTGATCATTGATTACCAAATATTCTATGAGTTGCCTGAGAAATCCCTCTTAGAGTTATACTCTCTTGAGTCCCTAAGCTTCAAAGAACCTTGTTTATGCTCTGGGATTATGGATCAAACTAATAAGAAACCTGTACAACTACTTCTGGCCAATTTGACCGCTCACTTATGCAGGTTTCTAAAGGACAAATTGTAGGACATAAACACATCTTAGGAGAAGAACAAGTTGCCTCTCTCTATTCTTTTGGAACTTTTAGTAGTATTAACCTGTCAGAAGGGGATCCCCAAGTGCTCTCCTTGCTTACAACTGCTGATTTTCTTCAACTCTTGCCTATCCAGCAGAAGGATGTACTTGATCTCTAAGACCAATTTAAATAAAATTTTGACTCTGGACCTAACAACTATGAGTGATTTCAGGAAGCCAGGCATAGGAAGAGCATTAAGTGGCTCAGGGCGGGGTACTGCCAGGCCAGTGGGTAATGTCCACTATAGGATGGGCACTAACTTGATAATATAGGATACAGATTGCCCAAGCAAAGACCAGGGCCCTGATTTGGGCACCATAGTGTCTACCATTCCCATCAAAGTGATATAAAGTACTCCAAAAAGTTTAGTGGGCATGGTCTTGGCGGCAGTGGCAGGTTCCATAGGGCAGTTGGGTTGCAGTGTTAAGGGCAGAGTCATGTGGATAAAGTAGGCAGGCAGATAATTGTACTTTTCTTTGAACAATCTTGGCAGCCTCTTATACCACTTTCCTTTGTGTCCTATGCATTTTGTTTCTCTAGTTCTTTCAAAGGAGGTTGACAATGAGGATATTTTCCAAGTTAAAAACTAAGTAGGCGGGGTCAGGCGGGTATTTGGTAAAATTCACATGTCCAAAGGGTGCTCCAGGGGGACGGTATAGTGCCTGAGGCAGGTTGGTAGGTTGGTCTCTAGAGGGGGTGGTTGCCTGGTTGTCTACTTGGTCATAGTTGAGATGAAAGCTCACTAAAACTAGATAAGGTAGGATCTGTTTAAACCAAAGGTTTATAAAACTTTATTATCAAAAACAACAGTAGGTTCATCCCCATATCAACAGGGTTCTTATACCATGTGGTTTTGCTACTTTGCTTTTTGCGGACTTCAGGTCTGGGGACAGTTCACTGGCAGGGCTCAGACCTTGGCTTTTGGTTTTGAGGGCGGCAGATCCTAGTTGTTTTTGCTCTGATTAACAGAAGTGGTAATGCTTTGTTCCGCTGCTAGTGTTCACCACATCACCTGGGCCGTCAAAAGTATTACTCATTCTGGAATGGAGACTGTCATTATCTGGTGATCATTGGTGGGACTGGCAGGAGGCCTTGCTGTAACCTCCTTTATGCAAGCTACAACTTCAGCAAGGGTCTGAGTCTTTGGTGGCACAAGGTTGGCAGAAATCTGGTGATCATTTGGGGAATGGTCCTTGGGAGACTGGCGGGTCTTGGAGTAACTCAACAACTCAGGCCTGCAACTTAGCAAGTTGGCAGGTTCCTGTCCACTTTGGGTGACTTGATTAGCCTTTGGAGGGTTGGGGTTCAAATCCAGGGTTTCCAATGCTGATATTGAACTTCTAGTCCTGATACTTGAAAGGCTGGTGGGTTCCTGTTCCTCCTGGTTGGGGAAAGGCATCTCTGGCCGCTCAGAGTTTGGCCCAACTAACAGTCTGGTGGGCTCCTGTCTACCCTGGTCATCACAAGGCATTTCCTGAGGTCTGGGATTTGATTCCCAGGTTTTCAATACAAGTATTGAAATTTCATTCATGACAGGTTAGCCAAGGGTGTTATCTGTCAAATTGATACAGGAGATGTTCTCCCTTTTTGCGCAAAACCTTATAGACATAGTTGAGTGTAAGATGCTCAAGTATCTATGGAATTAAAACAGCTCCTGAATGCTGGATTGCTGGCCCCTTTGCAAAGCCCATGGGCCTCTCTTTTGCTTATCCTCAATAAGAAAGATGAAGGGCATCAGATTTTCATGGACTACTTCCACCTTAACTCCCTTACCAAAAAGGATTTTTACCCCCTTCCCCAAGGATATGATGCCTTTAGATGTTTGGGAGGATCCAAGTTCTTCTCCGCAATAGACTTGGCTTCTGGATACTGGAAAGTAGACTTATCCCCTGAAGATTATGAGAAGGCTGTCATTATTATGTCTGAATGACTCTTTGAACCAACCCTGATGCCTCAGGGACTTTGTAATACACTTGCTACTTTCTAGCAAGCTATGAATTACATCTTTTGATATTTGAAACTCTCCTTTGTACTTGTATATCTAGATGATATTGCAGTATTCAGCTTCACTTTCACTGACCATTTATACCACTTCAAAGCTGTCTTCATCAAAATTTGCAATGCTGGTTAAAACTCAAGCCATCCAAATGTGCTTTCTTTAAAGAGCGGCTTGAATTCTTGGGCCATGAGGTCACTCAGACTGGGATCTGACCCATGAATAATAAGGTTTTTTCCCTTGAAAAGATGTTGCCCCCCAAAAATCTGTACAAAGCCCAAGTATTTCTTGATATGATGGGACATTATTGCCAGTTCATCCCTGAATTTGCAGATCTGAGCAAACCTCTGGTTTAACTTCTTAGAAATGTCCCCTTTGAATGGACAGATAGTCAACAACTTCTTTCAAGGCTTTGAAGACCAAGCTCAAAGAGGCTCCTATTCTGGTCTACCCAGACTATGACAAGGAGTTTATCTTGTACAAAAATGCCAGTGGGGTTGCTGTGGGAGCAACCCTAGCCCAGCTTGATGATGTAGGGATAGATAGACCAGTGGCCTTGTGACAGTCCAAATGAGAGCTGTTGTACAGGCAAGGGCTAATTTGGCCTCAATAAAGACTATGCTCAAAAGCTGGTCATGAATAGTAGTTTTGGGACAGTTAGAGGCCTTGTGGCGTTCCACATGTTTGGTGGTTTGCAGGAGGGGCTAATGTTGGCCAAGCAAAAGTTTGGTTGTTTGTTGCAGGTAGAGGCCTAGTAGGTAACATAGGACTACTAGGGGTAAGTAAGGTGAGCCTAGTAGGTAACATAGGACTACTAGGGTAAGTAAGGCCTGGCTGGTAGGTAACAAAGGACTACCAGAGGCAGATGTTGCCTCCACCCAGCAGAAAATATTGGCTGCTTTGGGCTATAGTTCTTCACCTAGCAGGGAACTGTGGCTTTGGAAGTGTGAAGACTGAGATAGAAGCAGGGAACTTTGTCTGTCTGGGGGAGAGAAGGTTTTAGACCCCTGGTGGGTACCGCAGGCTTCCAGGGAGAGGAAGAGCTCTGAAGGCTTTATGTACCCTTATACGCTTACAGGAGGTCTGTGAGCAAGCATCCTACCTAACGGACTGGTAGGGTGTCCTTGTTTATGCCCCTATGGGAGATTTGGGGGGAACCCAAAGTGAACATTGGAGGGCATAGATTTTCTCAGGGGTGTCACCAAGGCGGTTGCTCAGGGAAGCAGCTGCAGAACTTGGTGTGATCAGTTCTCTGGGAAGTAAAGCTGATTACTTTGCAACTATAATCCATACTTAATCACCTGGGTGAGTAAAAAACAACAGCATATACTTTATTGATCTATGGTTAGATGGCCTAAGTGGATTGCCACTTGCAAGGGCCCAGTCAAATGCCAGTTCAATGTAGACTCATTCCTGGGTCTACAGGTTTTGGTAACAGGGACTAAGATAAAGAACTGAGGTGGTTCATGGAATCAGCAGATAAGACTAGTAAGAAGGACTGTATGATAACAGTGAAGACTAGTTGAGGGACTGTTGGTCCATGTTAAAGTTTGGAACCAAAAGGGTTCATTGTGCAGGTGGAACCAAGGTGGTTCCTAGTGAGGATAAGCTGAAGAACTGAAAAATCATGATGCAGGAGTAGCTGATCATGATAAAGAAGTAGCTGGAGCACTGATGATGAAAGAAGCTGTTTGAAGGCTGAAAGGAGCTGTTTGTGGACTAAGATGGACTTATTGCTGGTTAAGCTGATGAGCTGGAAGAGCTTCTTGGAGACTGAAATAGGCTGTTTGATGACTGAAAATGACTGATTGCTGGCTATACTGAAGAACTAGAAGATGTGGTTAAAGAACTGGCTGGAGAACCAGCAGATGATAGTGCAGGACTAGCTATGGAGCTAGAAGATTTCTTGGAAGTACTAGCCAGACTGGATCAAGTGGATTACAAAGGCCACTAGGACTACAGAAGGAGCTGAAGACCAAGATAAAGGTGAAGAAGCCTAAGATACAGCAGCCAGGGCTAAGAATAAGAAGCCTGAGCTATAAAATACTGCAGGAGCCCAAAATAAAGATGCAGGAGCCCAAGACTAAGGTGCAGGAGTTCAAGACCAAATACAAGGAGTCCAAGATATTGTTGGATGATTCCAAGTATTGGCAAGCCCATATTGTTTTCTTGACCCCAAAGCCATATACCAGAAGGTTTCTAAGGAAATCTTCCTTCTGAGAGTGAATAAAAGCCTATTTTGACCCCTATACTTATTTCTGAGATAAATTTTCCCTTACTAGAGAATGACAACCCCTTCCAGCCGGCCCCTGGCTATGACCCAGGACACACTTTGAGGACTGGTGGATAGGAACCCCACAGGACTGTGTGCTAGGATGTTATCAGATAAGTAGTTGCTGTATTCAGGCTTAAAGGGGTACTCCGTGAAGAGGACATGACCAAAGGGAGCACCTGAAAGATGATAAGTTGCAGGCAGTGGGGAAGGTGGGCCAGAGGGATTAGAGTTGAATTGGTAAATAACTAAGATAAAATATGGTAATATTTGGGAGAACCAATATCTCACATCCTTTATTTAAGAATGGCAATAAAGTACAACCATCAGCATTAAGCTATCTACATGTAACACCCTCCATGTCAACAATTCCTAAAAAATATTTTTGCATTTTCATTGTATGTTTATTGATTTTTTTATCTTAAATAATTGATCTTAATTTTAAAGTCAAATTTGATTTTTATTTTCAAGTTTTAAGTAAAGTTGTAAAAAATAAAGCCAAAATAAAATTTGGGATTGTCAACATGGAAGATGTTACATGCAGACAGTTTAAATTCTAAAAGTTTCCCAATAAAGTCTAGTGCATGGTCCATGGGTTTATATAGTATCCTGCTGCTAGACTTTACATCTACTACAGGGGATTCATCATAGGATTAGGAAATGTGAATTTGGATGGGAAAAACACCCAGGGTTTGGGACAGCAAAATGGTACTGTTGCAGGAGGAGTTTATTGACTGAATTCTTAGGAAGGGTAGCACAACCCTTCTGTTCCTGAGCAACAATCTTGGGAGAAGACTTCTGGTCCTCATTTTCTTCAGATGAGGGGTCTCAATTGGCCACCAAGGTAGACCTTAAGCTCATTGAGCTAATGATGAAAATTTCTTTGCCTCCATTAGGCAATTTATTCTGTCCTTTTCTGGGCATCATGGTTGCCAAGCACTCACTAGTGTCTTCATCCTTAAGGAAATTTGAGGTCTGGACTTGAGAGGATTTGATCCAAAAAAATGTGGGCAGCTGGCCCCCTGGTTGTCAGGGCTGGAAGCCTGTGGGCGGTTATAATCAGGGTTCAAAACCCACTCCATAACTTGGGTTTCATAAAGAGAAAATTTGATATTCCCAACACAAACTCTACCTAGACTTGTGGAACATACCCTTGCACATCCCCTGAAGGAAATTAGCCCACCAATGTAGTGCCTTATACAAGATCACCAAGCTGGTGGGTGAAGTAGCATTTAAACTAGAGCGTTCCCCTACATGAAATATCCTTGATGTTTTCCATTGCTCACTATTTTTCAAAAAGAAAGGGAAATCCCTTCCCCATGAGAAACTCAAGTTCAATCCCCTGCTCATCCAAGAAGGTTACTTCAATGAGTTTGAATTTGAGTACATTCATGAAGACCAAGTATATTACTGAGCCACACAATATTAAATCAAATGGTTATGGTATCCACCTGAGGAAATTACCTGAGAACTCCTCTTCAACCTGCCTAAAGCCCAGTCAGCCATCCAACAATAGCTGGAAAAGAAGGCTTCTAAGAGATGCAACCCCAGAAAGGAAGGAAATGATATCACAAATGAATTTTTTCTTCTCACTATAATGCAAGGCCAAAGTCAAAAATTGAACCCAGGACCACACAGGTAGGACACACCATCTCAAAAACACCATCTCAAAAAATGCTATCTCAAAATATGCTATCTTGATTTTCTGCTATCTTGATTTTATAGTAAAAACACCATTTGACTTATGGCATTGCGACTATGAAAAATGTGTTTTCAAAATTTAGATTTTTCAATTACATAAAAAATCCAATAAAAATAAAATTTAAAAAAAATTTAAGTCTTAAAAAGGCCTCAGGATTTCAAATCTGCAATAAAAATGGGGTCAATTAGTAGTAACAAGGCTGCGTAAAGCCCAAAAGTTAAAATATAACCCAAAAACATCTATTTTCATCTATTATAACTATGATTCATACTGTAAATTCAGAACCTGAACATAAAAATGCAGGATTGTCAAATCCTTGGTCTGAATTTCAAATCATTTTTGCAGGCAACTCAACTGAGTGAAAATTAAAATATTTAATAAAACCAACCATTTAATTTGACTTTTTTGGTTTATTTAAATTGGCAAATTTTGAATCCCTTGAGCAGATAACTTAACTAACAAAAGACAAAACTCAGCAAAAAAATGCAGGATACATGAATCAGAAATGCAGGATTCTAATGTACAATTTGAGATTTCCTTTATATCAAACAAATCATAGACAACATGTAATAATTAACAAATATGAAATTGCGGGATAGTCAAATCTAAGAACCAAATTTCAAATCAAAAATGAGGTGAATTTTAAATAAATATAATTTATGGGTGTCTCAAAAAGGATTCCAAAGGATCTAGAGTGAATTTGTGCTAATTTTTTTAGGAATCATAGGCATTCTCAAAAATCACCCTATTCCATTTTAGGATGGCTAAAATTTAGATGCTTGATTAAAGTAGATTTTAAAAAACGCTAATAATAAAATAGAATTATATATTACAATCTATCTTATCACATTGTCTTTTTCTTGATGTGTTGATAGTTTATTTGCTGTTGATAATGTGCTTGCAATTAATTGGATAGTTTCACCTCCAGTTGCCTCTGCAACCACAGCTGGTCTTGAGGAGGCAACTTGATTTCCTATTGCCAAGGCAACTGGAGGTGAAACCATCCAATTAAATGCAAACACATTATTAACAGCAAATGAACTATCAACACACCAAGGAAAAGGCAATGTGATAAAAATAGATTGTAATATATAATTCTATTTTATTATTAGTATTTTCTGAAATCTACTGTAATCAAGTATCCTTAGTAGCAATACATGAATACATAGTGTAGTAAACTGATAGTTTATCTTTCCCACCTCTCTTTCCTCAAAATGAAGTTTTATGGCCCCTGGCTATTCCAGGGGCCAAAAAACTTTTAAAAAAATTCTGCGTCATCAAGAGAGGGTAGCTCATATATCATTATATGGTTTTGTGGTTGCTATATTAGTGATTTAGAGTGCAGAATATTGCATCATTTCCTGTTTAGAAAATTTTACATTTCACTTAATTTCATGTCTAAACATGGTTGTTGAGATTGGATTTTTCATTTGATTTTATCCAGAGTGGAGCTTCTTGATTTGGGTTGATTTGTCCTAGTTTCTTACTGTACATTCAACTTGGATTCCAGTTCCCGCAATTAATATCTGAGTTTACTAGTGGAATTCAAAAGTGATTTGAAATTTGGTTCTTGGATTTGACAATCCTGCAATTTCAAAAAACATAGTAAACTTAATGAAAATGGCTGATAGATTTGAACACTTCAAATCTGATTCCAGTTAATTCATTTTGTCCATAGGAAATATGCAGTTTGACTTGAACTTTGCAAAGTGTCTATGAGTTCCTGAATTTTTAAAAATCCAAATAAAAATACAGAGAATTCAATTTAATTAAAAAAGGCTATCCCACAAAAGTGATTTGAAATTTTGATCAAGGATTTGACAATCCTGTATTTTTAAGTTCAGGTTCTGAATTTACAGTACTTTAAAATAATTATAGAATTGTACCAAATACTAAATAAAAGCCAAAGAATGATAAAACTGAAAAAATAAGAAGTGCAATATTTTATTGAGGAAGGCTCATACATCGGTTGATAGTGCTACTGAGATGGCCTGAATATGTTCAAGCTTTCTATCCTTGGGATAGTAGGCAAGGATCACCTTGCTGATTTCAGTATATTTATTTACCGCCTTAGTCTGCTTGGGGGCTGTCCTTGTTCTTCATGCCAGTCTTAAAGAGCCAGGCAGAGATGGCTTGCTGGGTTTTTAAATGCACCATTATTTTGTTGAATTTGGGCTTCTGAACCCAGACTCTTGTTGCAAGTTGGCTATGCTACCCTTCAAGGGAAGAGGTGGTCTTGATCAACCTGTCTTTGACCTTCTTATAGCAGTTCCAGGTGATTAAGTAACTGCCTTTTCTGATGTGGCGTGCTCCTTGGAAAACTCTAACCCATTGAGTTTCAAAATACTCAATGAACAGAGCAAAGGCTACCTGGTTGGCAAGGATATATGAGTGACAGAGGAGGGTGTCATAGAAGGCATTGGTCTCCTCCTTTCTTACAAGGGCAGTAAAGCAGTTGAACACATCCTTGGCCTCCTTTGTGCCTTCAGAGTTGACCAGCTCATGAAGATCATAGCACTTTTGGAGGCAGTGTCAGAGTGCCTGCCGGAAGTGGAAGTAGCATCCCTGGGGGGAGCTCTTGAAGACTTTAATAAAAGCATTGGCCTTAGCCTTCTCAAAATCCACTATCAGGTATTCATGATAGGGAAGGCTTTCTGGCTGCTTTTTGGGGATGGGGGTGTCTTCATCCTGGGACTGGGCCTTTTTCTTGCGCCCTCTGGTCTCCTTTGGCTCCTCTTTGATGGTTGGGAGAATCTCATCCAACTTGACCTTTAAAATTGTAAGAGCACAGACATAAGTTTCCTGCTTCTTATTTGGGAGGGAAAAAAGACCAGGGGAAGAACTAGATTTTTCACCTGCACATGAATATTCCAAATCTGGCTAAATAGCTTTGGGGTAGGTAGAGAAAGTGCCATCTGCAAGCCATGTTTTGTATTTCAACAGGTTGTGCAGATCCTGTGAGATGGCAAAGAAAATAATGCGCTCATGAGCATATTGGCCATTGTCACAGAGAAGGAATATCTCCTCATAACAAGATATTTTTTGTTCCTTAGTCAAGATCAATTGATGAAGCACTGACGCCTTCAGTGCTCAGAGCATACCTCTGATCAGTGAGGTATATCTGCAATTTAGTGGTGCCACCAACAGTGGCAAGTTGGATGTTATTTAAATTGAGGAGGGCATCATTGACCACCTCAGTGGCAGTTTGGTCTTTGATGGTTGGGATGATCTGGCAAAAAAACCAGCAAATCAGTTGGTAAAGGGGGTCAAAAGGCTTGGTGCAGCCATGCCTAATAGTCAGGGCCTTGAATCTAGTGAATCTGTATGTAGTGAGCCTAGCAGGGCAGCCAACATTATCACATTTATAGTGATGTTGATGGACTGGTTTTATTCATTGTTACAGCTGAAGCTTTAGCCCTTGTAAACAAAGTCATCTCCTCCTTTCTTAGTCATTATGGGGTAGCTGTCTGGGTATGTGGTGGGCACAGCAAAGGTGTCATTTTGATTGCAAATATTGTGGACGGTATTTAGATCTCAGAGCTCAATTTGCTCATCCACAGGAGCACCAGGCTCAGGCTCCTGTTCCTCTTCCTCTTCAGGCTCTGAGGTGAGATCATAGTGGCGGTTAAAGTTGAATAACTTTTCCTGGGGATCTGAAGGGGAGTAAACAAAAGGAGAGTGAGGAGGGATTGGGCTGGTTTCTTCATGCTCTGGGAAAGGTATGAGTGTCTTGGGGGAACTTTACCCTTAGCAGGCTGCTTTTTAGGGATAGTTTTGGCCTTCTTGGCCTTGGGAGGAGTGACCTTGGCCTTGGATGCCTTGGGTACAGCTTTGGTGGTAGGCTTGGGAGGCATCTAAAAGTGAATTAGTATCAAAATATGAGCAATTTGGGGGTTGTTTTTAAAGAGAAAAATGAGAATGTTTTTAATATAAAAGTAGTAATTTTTTTACATATAATTGTAGAAAAAGTCTTAGAAATATAATGTCAAAATTTTAATGTTTGTTTTTTTTTGTAAAAAATACTTTTTTATCAGTAACGCAAGTATGCAAAACTTTGAGTTTTGACTGAAAACTTGCAGTTGAAATGGTGTTTTTGAAGTGACGTAATCAAGGTACCGTAGCTCAAAAACATAGTGTTTTTGACCATTTTTTATATTAAATTAACAAGTTTCTGGTGGAGCTACCTCAACTAAGCCAAAAAGTAAAACTTTAATTCCTCAAAAACTAGCTTATATAACTGAGGTTAAAAAGTACCCAGTTGTTTAGAGGAGGTCAAAATATATTTAGTTTCAAAGTTTCAGTTAATTTCTTACATTTTTTATTAATATGGTTTTTTACATGAAAATGTACTTTTGAAAAGTGGAAAGCAAGAATTGCAGTGAGGGAATTGATATAGCGTAGCCTGGCGTCATATGTAATTTCCATTTATTTCCCCTATTCATTGTGTGCATTGAATCAATTGGGTGATATGAAACCCTGTGGAATTTGAAGTGACATAAATCGAAATGGCGTAATCACTCCATTTCATATTAAAAGCACTATTGAAATATTTTATTAAGAGAACCTTTATCAATGTATACATGTATAATAAAGTTATAAATTACATATAACAAAACTGGATTTTTTCCCAGCAATGATAATCACTAGAAGGACTATCATAGCGGCATCTTTTTAGGTTGTTCCTTTTATAAGTGTCTTGAATTAATACTATAGGAACATCTTCTGGCACTATAAAAAAGGCTTTATTTTAGTTAAAGATAAATAGTGTAATTTGAAATGATGTAAAGTTGAGATGGTTCAACACGCCCCACACTAAGTGATTTCATATTTAAATAAAGTTAGTAAAATAAGATTTAATTAATCTGACTCAAAGTGACAGAATCAAGATGGCGTAAATTTGAGATACCACATTATAAAAGTATATGTAAATTTTAACTATTTTATTGTTTATTTTATTTTTTGTGATTCAAAATCACTAACGCAAAAAATGCTATCTCAAATTAAATTTGAGATAGCGTAAATTGAAGTGCTGTTTTTGAGATGGTGTGTCCTACCACCACACACTCTGTGGCCCGACAATCTAGAAGGCCAAGAGCCTGGCTTCCCATGTTTTTTGGTATCAAATATGAAATTTATTTGAATGAGGAACTTCCAATATCAAAATATTTGTCAAATCTGTAGGAAATTAAAAGCAAAAAGGAGACACATGACACAGAAGTTACTTCAAAGTAGCAACCTACAACACTAGCAGTTAGGGCAGAAAATCTCACAATTACATCAATAAGAGAGGTCCTGAGTTCCCACAAAGACCAGTAAATAGCATGTGCCCTACACACCTACCTTATCTTGACAACCAGACTGATAAACAGAAAGGTTTAGACATCTATTTCCCAGCAAAAGCCTGTCATGGCCTGGGTGACTCCCAGGGGAGCCTTCATTCAAGGGGAAGGGTCAAGCCTGGAAGGCCCAGTAGATGACGGGGGCCATCCACATCACATAATTGGCAGCAATAGCCCAAGGACGCCACACTCCCATGTGGGGTATCACTTGCTCAGTGAGCCCCAGCATGGTCAAATAGGCAAGCCCAAGCTTACTGTAGTCATATGATAAAGCAGAAAAAACAAGAGAAAGTTCTCCTGTGGTGGCGCTCATGGTCAGGCTTAGCTGGGCAAGTTGTTGAAGCAGAGGAACACCAGGAAAGGAGGGGGCGCGGCACAGAAGCAGGAAATATTTCTTGGCCCAGCACTCTAGGAGATGGGGTAAAGGCTGGCATTGGTTGGTTGGAGGCAGCTAGAAGTTGCTCTGTTTTCCAGCACTAGCGTTGGTACTGGAGGTACTCTCTGTTTGAAAGCACCAGCAGTATAAAATTTG
Organism: Entomophthora muscae; assembly: GCA_014839935.2. NCBI lineage: Eukaryota > Fungi > Entomophthoromycota > Entomophthoromycetes > Entomophthorales > Entomophthoraceae > Entomophthora > Entomophthora muscae. Next base: position 28,530 of record QTSX02007293.1, read on the forward strand.
TGATGATGCAATAAATCCCTGCAAAGTATAAATGCTCAGTGTTCATTAACCAACAAAGTTTATTAGATGAAGATGTCAATAAAGAAAGGGGATGCCAGTGTTCCCAGCTATATCCTGCTGGAAAACTGCAATTGGACTTACTGGTAACTTATTATTGGTTGTTAATGGATTATTCTCAAGCTGGGTTCCATTGGTGACTCCTGATTTGTCAGTTAAATGGATCCTTTCATTATTTTTCCCTGGGAAAGCTGGCAGGGAAATTTTGGGCCATTTGGCAACCCAAGTCCCCAATTCTGGGTTTCAGAGGGTGTGGGCCAATTAAATCCTTTTCACTTGGCTTTAGGATGGTTTCAAATTTCCCCCAAGCTTGGCCTTGACCAGGGTTTGATTCTCCACTTGGAATTAAAGTTTCCTTTGGGTTAATCTGTGTAATTGACAACATGATTTTTTGGTCACATGATTGCTCAATTGCAGGTGTTGAACCTATGCAACATAGGGTTTTGTCTGGCCCATTCTGGTGCCCTGACACAGCCAATGACAACCCACCCAAGCTTGACGCCATTTTGTCATCTCTGGATTTCTAACACTGACATGCTCAACTTCACAAACCTAACCTAATAATGAGGCCTATTCAAGTGGTATTTATACCCTGCCAGGAAAAAGCCAAACCTTATCATCATTCTTATAAGAAAGTTGTGATAAACCTTTGGTTCAACCAAATCTGCCATATATAGTTCTCATTTTCTATCATTTTCATATTGCACCTACAGGCCTTACTGTCCCGCCAGTCTGCCCTCAGACCTTGTGAACTCCTTGCCTGAGCTATTTCATCCTGTTGGTGCTCCCTTTGGTCCAGTAAATTTCACTGACTGCCCTCTGAACCCAGCTTATTCCAAATTTACCTTAGAAATCATCCTCTTTGCAGACCCTTTAGCAAGAACTAGGAAGTCAGAAAATTTCAACTGAGAAATAACTTGGTACACTATGCAGCCCTGACTATTACAGGACAAATGCAATTACCTGCCTGCTTACTTGGTATCAATGACTTCATCTCTCACTCCCTGGCCTGACTGTCCGCAAGATTCTGTTGCCACAACTGAAACCACATCTACCCAGCTCTTTGGAGTATTATACATCACTCAGTTGGGTTTGGTAGATTTTGTGGTCCCAAATTCTGGTCCTTGGTCTCTTCTTGGCTGTTTACTCTCCTACATTATCAAGTTGGCTCCAATCTTGTGGTGGGCCCTACCTTCAAGCCTAGCAGTATCTCTACCTGTGTCTACTAGCATCATGTCTAATAATTGGTACCATAACAGCTTCCCAAATAAAGCTACAGCTTATTCATATTCTTTGTCCTTTCTACTTGGACTGTTGTCTTTCCAATCTTAATACTGAACTATAACTGGTTCAGTTGCAACATAACGCTGACCTTATATAGCCTATAGCTATGGGAAATATCAGAAAATTATGGAAAGCAACAAGTGTCACATGTGATAGTCTTTAACAGCAACAGCTGAATTATAGTGAAACGGTCAACTAAAATGGTGACTTTCAACAACCACACCCCAATAGTTTCTGAGTGGGAGATAATCCAATGGCACTGAAGAAAATAGGTGCTTAAGGGATGAGTAGATCTGGAAATGAACCTTTCCAGAAAATAGTGCATTACTGGGCTTTAAAAGATGATTATAACCTTTTTGGGGTTGAGGTAGTACTTTATATGATGCTTTTAATTTAGGCAGAGTATAAAATGATATTTTTAAAATGAAGCCTAGACTAGTGTGTTATACAGCATATAAATAATTTATTTCCATTTAAATCAGTAGCAAAAGTTAAGATGAGAAATAGTATAGCATCCTGAGATAACTTTAAAATCTAATACCAGGCTCACATTTATTATCAGTTGAGCAACATTGCTATAGGTATGGCTCGGTAAATAATCTTTTTTGCAGGAGGGCTGGGTTCTTTCTCAGCCTCTTCATCTCTGTACCTCTCACAGTATCCACTTCTAGACTGCTTGGTGCTTTCCTGCTTGTCTTGCATATTTGTACCAAGTGGTCTTTTTATAGGCTTACAAGTGGAGAGGGCCCTGTGTACAGGAACTTTCTCTTCACAAGCCTTTCTGTCTCCAGCCTGCTCCAGGTTCTTTGTATTGAGGGGCAGAGATGGCTCCTCTTAGACAAAGAAGCACTGGTGGCAATGGGTGTGTCTCCAACCTTCTCCCTGCTTACTATGGGGGGTCCAGCTATAGATACATGGATACTGGTGGCCTTGGCTATATCAGATTTGTAGGCTTCCAAATTGAGCTCTTCAGTTAGTTCTCCTACAGGCTTGGCAGCAGCGAGCTGAGCCCTAAGCTTAATCCTCTCTCTATACTTCCTCTGGAATTCTCGATTGAGACGCCTTTTTCTTTCTGTTTTGGTCTCTAACTCCATGTTTAATGGGCAAGTTTGGATAAAGGGTGCAAGGTAGAGAAGTAAGAGCACAACCTACCACTTCGTAGATGTTAGTTGATTCGATGAAGCGCTGTATCTTGCAGAATAGAACAGACTCTGACCTTTAAGTACTGTCATAATGTTGATTCGGCTTAAATCAGGGCTTAACGCTTAACGGTTCCTCCCAGCTATTAATTTGGTATATAATTTTATAATGAATCGGCTCTTGCAGAGACCTTTTGGCCATGTTACGTTTGAAAAAGTTTGATAAATATATAGATTGTGTTGGTGCAGGTGGCAAGTGAGCGCTCTTGTGGGTTAATTAGAATGATGATATATAACATTTTTAAATCAAATTAAGTTTAAGCCATCGGCTGTGTGGCTCACCTTTTATCGATCACCTGACTCCACATGTTGGGATCCAAAATCTATGGCCAGCATATTGATCATCGATAGCCCTTCAACTAACATTTTTAGGAGTATTAACCAAAATAAAAAGTGAGCCTGTCTGTCTGAATCGTCTTCTTGAGTGCCCTCGAGCTGTAAAAAATGAATTGAATTGATCTTTGAATATTCTTTTTATTTAAAGTCAATGGCTAAGCTAGCAGCTTCAATTGGCTCATCCTTACATGCATCTTTGAAAGCATGTAGATTGAATCCAGTGGAGTGTGGCCCAGAATATGTAGAAATAGGAATATAGGCCACTCAGACTTTAATAAATGTTTTTAACTGCTTGATCTTTCAATTGTGGTTAAACTTGTAAACAATGCAAAGAGGCTTATCTATCTAGATTATCCAACTCCAAAATGTGTGGATTAAAACTGAACGAGGAACAGCAGATTGTTTAAGAATAGGACTATCGTTTGGATTGACTTTCTATGCCATTATATGATTGGATAATTAAACTCTATACTGAGGATTAGAGCTGCTTTAGCCAAGCCCTAGCCATCCCTGGCCAGTTTTTGGCTTGGGTCACTTGCTTCAAATATTTATTTTAAATCTTAAATACTTAGTGACTCCGTTCTCGCTGTAGCGAGTCAGAGTCTAGCAGGGGGTAAGCCGAAGCATCCCTACTGAGGATTGACTTGACTGGAGAAAAATGACCAATGACACTAAAGGGATCCGATTTAAATTGGAATAGAGATCATCGCTAATATAAATATTGGTCTAGCTATGAGATAATTGATTGACGCATTTCAATTTCTTTGTTTCAAATTGCAACAACATAATATTCCACCCAGACGCATCACCTGATCCAAGTGGCTGCAGAAAGTTTCAGAGTTAACATTACAAGCCATTGCATCATCTTAATAGAGATATCAGTGGAGAAAATCGTCATTATTAATATTAAGACGAAATAAATCGATTTTCATGGAATTTAGAGTACTTAGTTAAACTTTTCAGATAATTACAGTCAAAATGATACCAAACATAATAGTTCTAGCTGCTCTAAATGCTGAGATATAGAGTAAAATGCTGGAATTGGGATTACGTCATAATACAAGGTCTGACCCAACGTGATCCATCTAAATTCACTCTTATTGCACACTAGGTGATTGCCCCGTCCAAGGACAGAATTAAAGTTGAATTTAATAAATCAATTAAATATATTTTATTGTATTTTTAGGCTTGGAGTACTTATTACATGTTTAATTAAAGTTTTATCTAATTGCTTTATTAAAAGGTAGTTTCAATTATATTTATTTAAATTTAAAATTAAAATTGTATACTCCAAGTATAAATAAATACTAAACCTAAATAAGTGTAGTATCACCATTAAGTTTAGTAAAAATAAACTAATTATTTTGAAATTTAGTATTTGATTTTCAAATCCCTTTAAAAATATAGAGCTGATCTACAGCTTTAAAATAAGCTATTGGCCATCAAAATCGGCTTAGTATTCACTGAGATACATTGATTCTAGTTTTTGTAGTGTGCATTAAAAGTAAATTTAGATAATATCAAATCGAGTCCGAGCCTTTGATTATGACGCGAACCCGATTCAAGCACTTAACTATATATCTCAGCATCTAGAGCAGCTAGAGCTATCATGTTTGGTACTATTTTGATCAGAATCATCTGAAAAATTGATCTACGTCCTTTAAATTTCATGAAAATTATTAAATTGAATCACAATTTTATCATAGCTAGTTTACTCCACTGATGTTCTTTTGGGATGAAGCTGTGGCAAGCAAGGTTTACTCTGAAACAATATAGAGCCACTTGGATCAGGTGATGCATCGAATTGGAATGGTCTACTATCTCACTTGAAGAATAAGAATTTCGAAATGTCCAAGCCAACCATCTCCTTCTTTAAACTAATATTTATATTTATAATTTAAACTGTATTGCTTTAAATTGACCAAGTTCTCTTTTCGTTATCAATTCAATCCTCAGCATAGAGCATAACCATCCAATCATATAAAACAATCTACTAAACAATTGCTGCTTCTCTTCCAGTTTTAATCCACCCATTCTAGAGTTGGGTAATCTAGAAAGATAAGCCACTTTGATATGGTTGAATGGGGTTAGCCACTAATTTAAAATGCAAGTAATCAAATACAAATTCATTAAAGTTCGGGTGGCTTATATTTCAGTTCAACATGATTTAGACCACACTCCACTGAATTCAATCTGTGTACTTTCAAAGATGCGTGTAAGGGATTGAATGTAAGGATGAGCCAAATTGAGCTTTTGGCTTAACAATCAACTTTTAAAATGAAATTTAACCAAAAATCAATTCAGTCAAATCCCTTACAGCTTGAGCCCACTTGAGGTGACATTACAGACAGACAGACAGACTCACTTTTATATATATTAATATTAATTAAAAAACTAAAAATATCATATCTCTGTTAATACTAAGCCAATTAATATATAAAAAACGATGTCTGTCTGTAATTTCATCTCGAGTGCGCTCAAGCCGTAAGGGATTAAATTGAATCGACTTTTCCATATCATTTAAATTTACAGTTGATAGCCAAGCTTGCAGCTTGAATTAGCTCATCCTTACATGCATCTCTGAAAACATGAAGGTTAAATCCAGTGGAGTGTGGTCTAAATCATGTAAAATGATAAAATAAGCCACTTGGCTTTAATAAATATTTATTTAATCACTTGATTTTCAAACGGTAATTCAACTATTGCAAAGTGGCTTATCTGCGTAGCTTATCCAACTCCAGAATGTGTGGATTAAGCTGAACGGTGGACAGGAGATTGTGCAAGATACTAAGATGTGATTGGATATCCAAACTCTTTGGTGAGGACTGCATATCTGACGAAGAGAGAGCTTGGTCGATTTAATGATATCTCATTCAAATTAGGCATATAAAAGTTTGTTTAAGTAAGAGATGATTGGTTTGCATATTTTGAATCTATCTATTCCAAAGTGAAATAATAGAATATTCCACTTGGATGCATCAGCTGATCCAAGTGGCCGCAGATTGTTTCAGAGCTAATAGATGTATCACCTGATCCAAGTGGCTGCATATTATTTCAAAGTTAACATTGTAAGCCATTGCATCATCCCAATAAGGATATTAGTGGATTAAGCTGGCAATAATAATATTAAGACTCAATATAATGATTTTCATAAAATTTATAGCCCCTAGATAAAATTTTCAGATAATTACAGTCAAAATGGTACCAAACATGATAGTTCTAGCTGCTCTAGATGCTGAGATATAGAGTGAAGTGCTAGAATTGGGCAGGGGTCATAATCAAAGTCCTGGAATCAACCTGATCCATTCAACTTAACCCTTAATACAGATCAAAAAGCTAAAGACAACATATCTCTGTGAATACTAAGCTGATCTTAATGTTTGATAGCTCATTAAAAAGCTACAGATCAGCTCTATATTTTGATAAGATTTATAAGATCAGATATTAAAATTTTAAATATTGTTTTAGCTTTGCTAAACTTAATGATAACACTTTACTTATTTAGATTTATATTCTATATTTATACTTGGTGTTTGCTATTTTATTTTAATTGAATAAAAGGCTGATTAATTTTTAAGAAAGCCTTTTTGTCAGAAAATCCTGATTTATTAGGGTTGATGTATACATCTCCCCATCACAATGACTACATATAAAACATATAGACTACCACCAGAAGTGAAACCTCTATTCTTGATGCTGAATCACTGAGCCATAAGGTTGATTGAATATCCTAGTAGCATTTGAAACACATGAGTCTAAAAATATGATCCCCTTTTTAGAGACACCTAAGAAATTCTGGATTAATAACCATTGGCTGGCCAATGCTTTTACAGAATTAGGACAGCAAGTGAAACTGTCAAGTTGCACTTTATTATTTACATAGTAACAAACTCAGGCAAAAGTCTTAAATACAAAAGATTTGCGGGTCTGGGGTTAATCCTGTTTGATCTGGGTATTATTAATATATATCTTCCTAGAAAATGGAAGATGAGCGCCAAAGATTCAGTGTCAAAATTAATGAGCAAAAATGAACTTATTTTATTGAAGAAAAGTACATTCAAATTTATACCCAAAGGTTTGATCCTAATATCTTAAGTGGATCCCTGACACCCAAGTGGTAAGAGGCAGGTAAGGATCCAGAAGAGTCAGTTATTGATATCAACCCATATTTGGGTAAAGAGAGCTCAGCAAGTCAAAAGCAAAAGCTAAGGCTTTTACATAAGTCATTCTGAAAACCACCATTTACTAGGCCAATCATAACCCCTAGTAAATTCAAATTCATAACAGAAACCATTCAGGAATACTATAGTAGGTGCATCACTTTCAGACTAGAATTGGCTTGGAAAAATACACAATTGACAGACAGAATACCAACCTATTAATAGCTAATCCACTTAGAAATGAGACAAGGCACTGCTTGTTCAAGATTACTGTAAAGTTACGTCCCCTCTTAGGCCTCCACTTCAATTCCTGCCAAATGCTTGGGAATTTCTACCAAATTGTGTTTGGATATTTATCTAAAAGGTTACTGAAAAAGCCCAAAAAATGTCATCAATTTAATATTTTGGAATTATTCTAAAGATACCCCACATAACCCACCCAAGAGACACCTCTGGTTAAATATCATGTGCAAGAGCGGCCAGGAGCAGTGGTAATTGCATCCAAAGCATATTCCTGATTTTAGTTGGTTCAGTTTCCCTCTTGACTATGACCATTCAAAATTTGTCAAGATCTTCCTGCCTCAAGAAATGTATTTTTATCCGCTCATATCATTGGTCAATTGGTTTGTGACATTCAATCTACCACCCCAATCCTATCACATCCCTTAAATGAATGCAAGAGTTGTAAAAGACCTTGCTTCATCATTCTCTAATCTAATAAAGTTCAAATTTTTTTAGTAAAACTGGCCATTTGGTTTTATCTGTTGCTTTGTGTGTTCAGTTGATTCCATCCCCCTTTGGCCTCTCAGGAATTGTTGGTAGCAACCATTTGGTTGTTGCTGAAACCATGAATTTATTACAGTTGAGAGCATGGTTTTATTTCCTCCTACCCTGCTCCCCAATTGTCACAATTACATTCCACAAAAGTGCAGAACAGGTTTCTGCCAATGGAAGTCATCAAAGGGGACTCTAATTCATTACATAATAACTACTCTGAATAGAATAAATCAAGTAGTAGATTATTACTGTCATTCTAAACCATAATTAAGGTTTGGAATCATAACTCTGGGGGTTGAAGCTAGTAGCTTGGGGATAATAAGCAAACTAGTAAGAGTTAACAAGCAACCAGATACCAGTCTGGTCATAGGACAGTCGCCTATAAAAAGCCCTCCCAAGTGATCTTATAAGGCAGTCAATTATCCCCAATCACATTACTGCTATTGTTACAATATCTTCAATTACTCTCTTTCAGGGAAGTGATTTTTTGACTAATCACTAAATTGGTGGCACTCTTATCAATTGCCCATCTATTATGGGGATCAAACATTTTGGTCCTAAGAAGAACATAACTTGGACAAGCCTCATGACTTTCATGATGTACATGGACAATATGTGGCTTCCTATATTACTATATAATCCTCTAAATTCATATCAATAAAATATCATTATCTTCTTAATTTTTCTCTTTATTTTGTTTTATATACTTTTAAGAAGTATATAATCAATAGTGGTAGCACAGGTAGGTATCTACAGCTATACAACATAAAGGGAAAATTCTTCCAAAGAAAATAAACCAGCAGATGGCACTCTTCACTGGCTGAAGAAGATACAAATAAGGTCAGGATATTCTTATAGGATACACTGTCTTCAAAAATATCTATGTACCTACCAAACAGTACAACTACCTCAGCACACAAGGAGTCTTGAACACACCTCCAGTCCAGGACATGCCTAAAATGCCTAGAATTGTATTTCAGTGCCTCTGTTCAGCAGAAATTGGGACATTCTCAGGACTACACCGTGAAAATGCCAACCTCTGGATTTAAAGCATACAAAACAAGTTTACATAAGTGGGCTATCCCCAAATATTCTGGGCAAGCAAGATTGTCTTGCAAGTTACTGGGGCCGCCTCCTGCTTTGTGAGTGACTGGTTAGAACAAAATTCTGATCATAATAAAGACAGGAACATGTTCAAGAATGCCTTTTTGAGAAATTTTGCCATAAGGGACTCTGATGTTGTGATCATGAGAGAGCTTAGAATTTTCAAAATGATGGGAACTATTGAGGAGTATATTGTGGCATATGAAGACAAATGTGATTGAGCTCCTAACACCATCAACTTTGATGAGGCTGGACCACGTCTGGATTTATACAATGGTTTCCCCACACATATTAGACACTATTTTGATATGAGCCAAAGCAAGAATCTACAAATTTTATTTTTAGAAGGAAAGCAAGCTGCTCAGAAATCTGAAAATCTATATACAACCAACAAGCAAAAGGAGAGTCTCTCAGCAAGGAAGAATACTTGCCCCAACAAACCAACCTACCTATCCAATAACCATCACCCTTGAGATGGAAATTATACGGCTCAAGCAAACCAGATAAGTACTGATACTGCGCCCAAGGAGGGAAAAGCTCAGGGGAGTGCTTAGGCAAGCCACCCTCCCCTACTTTTCAAGAGTAATACAGGAATCAGGATGTTTATTCAATTACAATGATCCAAGTAACCTCCAGCAATCTCATACTGTTTTCCACCCAAACTGAAAATAAACTCCTCACTCACCATTTATGCTTTCACAAATATCAAGGAACAGCACTATTTGACACTGAAGCAGACCAGTCTCTTTTTAAAAAAACTTGCCAACCTCATGAAATTACCTATGGCTAAAAGCAACATTAAAAGAGTTATCATGGCAGACAACATAAGCACCCCAGTCAGTAAGGAGGCAACCCCTTTACAGGTGCAGATAGGAGACATACAGACTACACTTGGTGGCCCCATCATCCTAACACCCCAATATGATGTAGTACGTGTCCTAGATTGGATTAAAAAGACAAAACCTCACATTGATTGAGACAGTGCCACACTCATCATAAAACAAGGAGAAGTAGATAACCATGCATATCCAACTCACCTTAACACCCTCATGAGATATCATCTGTTTGTAAAGATTGCTGAAATAAAAGAGGAAGATAACACTAGTAAGATTGACTGGAATACCTGCACATACAAGATCATCCATTTAAAAATATGAAAGTCTCACTTGAACAGGACCCAATACATCAACAACTTGTTCAAGAATTCCCTTCAGTATTCCAGTAGAAACTACCAGGCCTATCACCTGACAGATGTATCTAACACAAGATTGACTTAAAAGAAAGTGTACCCAAGACACACCCTATATAGTGATTAACACCTCAAGAGGGCAACACATTGAAGAAATACCTGGACAAGGCCATGAAAAAAGGGTTCATTTGACCTTCCAAGTCCCCCTTTAGTGCAGAGGTCTTCTTAGTGGCTAAGAAAGATGGAGGCTTGAGCCTTGTTACTGACTAAAGAGCACTTAATGAAGTCACAATTAAGAACAGTTATCCCTTTCCCCTGATTGATGACCTCTTTGAAACTTTATGAGAATCACAGATCTTAAAAAGATTGACTTAACAACAGGATATCATCAAAGCCATGTTAAGCCTGAAGATATTCCAAAGACAGCATTCAGAATAAATATGGTTCATTTGAATGTGTAGTCCTTAATTTTGGTATTGTTGAGTATATACTTTTGGGAAGTATAATAAACAAGATAAAGTGAAAATTAAGAAGATAATGATACTTTATTAGATATGAGTTTGGAGTATTATATAGTATCATGAGAAGCTACATGTTGTCCATGTACATCAGGCCAGTCATGAGGCTTGTCCAAGTTATGTTCCTCTTAGGACTCAAAATGTTTGATCCCCGTAATAGATGGGCAAATGATAAGAGCGCCACTGAGTTAATGATTAGTCAAGGAATCATTTGGAGAGTCACTCAGGAAATTACTTCCCTGAGAGAGAGTAATAAAAGATTTTTAACAGTATGAAAAATGCACCCAGTACTTCTTTGACCTTCATGAACAAAGTGTTCAAGGGCTACATTGGGAAGCAAGCCATAGTTTACCTAGATAGTATAATCATCTATAGCTCTAACAAATAACAACATAGGAAGGACGTCCATATGGTATTCAACACACTCTAAGATAATCAGCTAGTAGCCAAACCTTCCAAGTGTGAATTTTTCTCAACAAAATTCCTTTTCCTAGGACATTTTATTAGTAAATATGGGATTAAACATGACCTAGAGAAGGTAAGGTCTATCAGAGATATGCCAGCATCAAACAACAAGAGTGAACTCTGAAAATTCCTGGAAACGGTTGCGTACATCAGGAGATGCATCCTCAATTTGTGAGCTCTAAGTGCCCCTGTTGTGAATTGGGCCTTGAGGACGCCTTTAGGGTTAACATCTAGGATTGCTTGCTGGTAAAGTATATTTTTAAGGTCTAAACACAAATTAATACAAGTCTAATGAATCTGTAGTCTTTACCTTTAATTCTAAGGTAACAACTGAGTAGAGTTCAAAGGCAACATGTAAATGTGAAAGTATATTTTATTGAGGGAAATAAAGAAAGTTATATACTATGATGGCTGCACAATGGCTGCAGGAGTGTTATTAACACCTGTACTATTGTTTGGAATAATACACCATTTTCTTAGATCCACCAGGCTCTTTCAGCCATGTTCCTTCCTTTTAGAGATGGTCCAGACAATCCAACAGGTAAGAGTAAGTGTACATTACTCAGGATTGGGCTGCAGTTGCAGCTACCCATTACGGCAGTTGTTAGAAATTCCTGAACCCAATCCATCAGGATGTAATAGGTTAGACAAAACGCCATAACATCCAAATTTAATTAAGGAATGCAAATCTGTTGGATCCAACAGATTTGAGTGCAAACTGTAATAGCCTTGACCATCAGGATTAATTCCACTGATAGCCTTGAACATTATATCAATGCAATCTAATTTACAACATTTCCCACCACTAGAATGGGCAAGGGTATAAATAGAAAGCACTGCACTCAAGGATTGCACATGCCATATAACAACAACAAGTCAGCCAGAGCTTTCAAAGCTTCTACCATCAGAGCCAGGGCAATGACCAGTAAGTCTGCCAGGCTGGCCAAGAAGAAAAGCGCCCAGAATAAGAACCAGAAGAGGGCTGTGCACTTAGTAAAGTAAGTACAAGCCACACAGAAGCAAGAAACAGTGATTCAGCTAGAGGCTCAACAGGAAGAAGGGGTCACCTGGTTTGACCTTTCCAGCGTCCTAGACTAGGAGGAAGCCAAGGAATTCAAACTGGGGAAGAGACTTCATCTTCATGTCTTTTTTCAAGAGGTGCTGAAAGAGCTATCCATTATAGCCCAAGTCAAAATCAAGGAAGGAAATTTCTATCATTTCTGTTTTGACCAGGAAGCAGAATTGAAGTTTGCTGAGGGTCAACTTCAAAAGTTTGAGTGGCAAGGGAAGAAGTTTAACCAGGAGAAGATTGACCTTGTTCTGGCGGTAGTCTGGGGAATTATTAGGGCTTGGTGCCATAAAGGGAAGGTAGACCTAGAGGTAGCCAGCTGGATCAACAAAGATTTTAAGAACTTCCATATTCAACAGGTAACAGCAGGCCTTCTCACATCCTTAAATCTTAAGAGCAAGGATATGTACACCAGATTGGCCGTGCTGGGGAATCTATTCATGGTTCCTTTGGATAAACCTGAAAGTAGTTGAGGTGAAAGATATTCTTTTATTATTTGAGGGACTCATGAGAGAAGTTTATAAGCCCAACATTGCCTTGAATTGAAAATCCTGGAGCAGAGAACATCTGTTCTGGGATGTTTTGGTAGTGGGGATTAGATTCCCAGTATGGATGGGGCTCAACCAGGCACATGCTTAGGACAGGTATCCTGATTATCTCATCTTTTGTCTGTGGCATTTCAAGGATGACTACACTGAGAAGTACATGGCGGCCTGTACATTTCTTCTTACAATAACTTGTCACCTGAAGCCAGTGGTTTCCAAAAACTTCAATTTCCAATAAAGCCTTTTCAATTATATATTGCCTTATTCTTTTCTTGCTTCAATTTGGATAAAAATCCATGAAATTTTTTCACTAATTTTTCTTCTTTTTTTGCTTTGTTGTCCTAAGGGGGAATTACTCCTGACCACTAGGAGCCATATACATATATTTCACATGGAATCTAGTGACCAGCTGTTCATTGGTAGGTTCTTTCAGCGTATAGCTGACAGTGCCTACTTTCTGGATGACCTTAATAGGTCCTTGCCATAGAAAGGCAAGTTTTCTTTCACACCCATAACATCTGTTGCTATAGAAATAAGCTAGGTCTCCAATATGATAGCTAGGAAGAGGAGGAAGTTTAGACTGGGCACACTCTATGTTCCTTTTGCTTAGTACTCAGGTTGATAGTATAGGCTTCAGCCTGTATTCTGATCAAGGTCTGGGCCAGCTTGTGGAGGTAGGCTTCTGGGGTGACATCAGGGTTGGGCTTCACCAAGGAGTACATGTGGGGAGGTAACCCAGGCTGGCAACCATACAGGAGTTAAAAATTAGCTTTCCTGTTGCTCTATGGTAGCCAATATTATAAGCAAAGTTGGCTGCAGGCAGGTATGTGTCTATTTCAGACTCATGTTGATGTGCTAGTTTCCTGAGTATCTGGACCAAACTTCCATTTGTTCTTTCAACCATTACATTAGTTTGAGGATGGTATGGTGTAGAAAAAGTTCCTCTGATTCCCATGAGTTGATTAACCTGGGGATCATGTGGCCGGTGAAGTTGGTACCATTATCTGTCAGAAGCATTTGCGGACATCAGTGTCTAAAGACAATCTGTTCTAGGATAAAGGTAGCAGTGGTAAGCGCAGATTGGTTAGGGACTGCTTTAGCTTCAACCCATTTGGTCAGTTGGTCTACGGCTACCAGTATGTACTTATTATTTCCTTTAGTTACAGCAAGAGGTTCAATCACATCAATGGCAAAAGTATGGAAGAAAAACCAGGATGGATAAGCTTATGTTGGAATCTTGAAAACTTGGGCCATTTGACATTGCAGTCATGACAGATGGCCAGAAATTCAGCAAATTCAGAGAGCATACCTTCTCAATAGAAGTGCTGCTGTAACTAAGCCAGGGTTTTTTTTATGCCTCCATGTCCTGTAGCTTTGTGTGAAGCAACCACAGAGTTGGTTCTGAGTGAGATTCATACTTATGGCAACCAGTTGTTCTTGCAGAGCTTAAAGAGTTGACCATCTTTAACTTTGGTGTCCACTGAAAGCTTCTAAAGAACACTTTGGATTTTGGTGGGCTCTTCCCCTCACAAGGATTGGTCAAAAAGTAGCAAATCATAGAGAGTATCTGCAACTGGAGAAACCAAGGCAATTGTATGGAGTCTGGACAGAAATTCAGCATTTTGGTGTACTGCGCCTGACCAATGAACAATGTCATAATCAAAGGCTTGCAGTTTAATGGTCCAGCAAGCAAGTCTTACTTCTGGATCCTTTAATGTTTTCAGCCACTGGAGAGAAGCATGGTCTGTATAACCAGTGATGTGTACACAATGCAAGTATACTCTAATGTTGCAACCAAGTTTCCATCCTTACCTGCCAACATATCTTACAATGCACAGGGGGCACTCAATGAGTTGCTCCTTGACGTATCTAACAAAATGGATCAATCTGATGGCAATATCAAAATATGGGCACTTTCTCCTAATTAGGAGCGCTACCAATTTGACCTGCTGATCCCTGAAAAAGTTATTCCTTGGCTTCAAACCTTACATGGAACATGCCACTATGCCACCCATTTGTGGCCTTGTGGCTTTCCCCATAAAGTTATTAATCACAATATTCTACAATAAACAATACCTTATTCTATTCATTCCTGTCCTTTCTATTGGACTTTTGTCTTCCCCAATCAAATACTGATCTCTAATTGATTTAGTTGCAACAGTGGTAGTAGCAATAGGTTGAAAACCTACCTAAAAGAAAAATCCCCCCCCCAAAAAGGACAGAGTACAGGCTGTATGGCTACTCCCCATCAAGAAACTTTCCTGCCAATTCCCAAGGGGGACATCCCCAAAGGATATGTCATCTACCAAGATCAACAGTTACTCACAAGCGTTTATAATTGACTCCACCTTGGACAGCACAACACAAGCGTCACCCTGCCCTAATTATATCTCTCTCAACGCATGCTAAACCTCCAGCTTGAGACTTTTGCAGGTGGTGATGAAGGGGCTGACATTATCAGTTGGCTCCATTCTAATAAGACCCGCCTTTGTATCTGTCAAGTGCCTGAGCCCATGTGGGGTGCCACTGCTTCTGGGCGCCTTACGGGGCTGGTCACAGTGTGGTTCACCAACTGGGCCAGCCAAGTGATAGATGTCACTTGGGCGTTGTTCAGGGATGTCAGAAAGTCCCGCTATAGTGAAAACTTTTCACCCATTGTGGTGGGAACTCCCCTCCTGGCCATTAAGCAGACCAGGTCTGTCCCTGAATACCTTGCATCTTTGCAAAAAGCCATTGTCGCTGCCCCAGAAGCCAAACCCCATATCTGCAAGTGGGTTCCTGTGGGTTGCTGTACCTCCATTGACAACTGCTATAAGGCCATTGTGGAGGCCAATAACCAAGCTTCAATGGGTTTCTGCAGATCCAAAAGCGCAGCACCTCATGCTTGTCTCACACCTGGAAGTGCCCACAATCAGGTAGGCCACCTCCAGTCCTGCCAACAAGAGAATGGGGTTAAGCACCCCTTTGAGGGGGAGCTCTAATTAGCGCAAATTGAGGACTCAGAAAAAGCCTGGGGGTTGTAGATACAAGAGGTTCTGCAACCCCACTTAATCCTCACTCTCAGTCCCTCCTTGCAAAGAACCCCTGTAATTAAAATGTGCATGATGACAAAACTCTCAATGTATTCCAGGTCCATAGTGATGACCCTGTTCTCCAAGCAAGCCATTATTCAAATAAAGTAACCTGTTTGGCCTACCCCTTCTGTTTTTGTGGGAACACCCACAAACCTTTGGTAGACACTGGGGCCAATCACACCATGGTCAACCAGGAGTTTGCTGACTCTCAACAACTAGACTGGGTGCTCAGCAGAGTCAAGGCCATACAAGTAGCTGATTCCCACAGAGTGGCAATTACCCATGAGAAGGTACCCTTCTCTGTGAGAATGGGGAACATTCAGGTTAAGATCTCTGGACCAATCATGGCAGGATTCAGCCACAACATTATTGCTGGTCTTGATTGGCTTTGGAACAACTGTCCCTATATTGACTGGGATATCTCTGTAATCACCCTTAATAGAAATGAGGTGGATTTCCAGATTTATCCCATTGAAATGAGCAAGTTACTCCATGATACTGTATTTTTCAGAATCACAGAAACGGGTACATATGATTTCAAGGGGGTAAAATAGACTTTAATCAATGCTCAGTCAAAGTTATCTGCGCCAAACCACCTGCGGCCCCTCCCTTGACCATATCACCTCCACATGAACTTGCCGCACTCCTCAAGGAATATAAGGACATTTTCAGTGAAACACTGGACCAAATACCCCCTACCCAAGAAATCCAGCATGCTGTCCAATTGCAAGGGTCACTGCCCAAAGCATTTCCCCTTTACTGCCTGACACCAAAGGAAGATAAACCCTCTGCCAGCACCTTGTGGATGCGCTTAATAAGGGCTTTATCTGCCCCTCCCTCTTGCTATATGGGGGTGCTGTTTTCTTTGTAGCCAAGAAGGACAAGTCCCTTCAATTGGTAATGGACTAATGCACCTTAAACAAGGTACCTGTCAAGAACAAATACCCCCTGTTGCTGATTGACAACCTATTTGAAACGCTTGCAGGCGCAAAGGTCTTTAGTAAGATTAATCTCACTGTGGGGTACAACCAGGTCCACATTGCACCAGGGGATGATGCAAAAACTGCCTTTTGCACACGCTACAGATTGTTTGAGTGCCGGGTCATGAACTTTGGAATGACCAATGCTCCTTTCACCTTTGCCATGTTGATGAACAAAGCATCTGAGGATTTGATTAGAAAATGTGTTGTTGTGTACCTTGACAACATTATTGTCTTCAGTCAAGATCAAACCACACACCTCCAACACCTCCATGCTATACGCAACACCCTTCAAAGAACCAGCTGAAGGCCAAGCCTTCCAACTGCAACTTCATTAAGTCAGAGCTCCTGTTCCTTGGGCACACCATCTCTGCCCAAGGGATAAAGCCCAACCCTGCCAAAATTAGGGCAATCACAAGCATGCCATCTCCCACCAATGTGGGCCAGGTGTGTAATTCTTAGGGATGGTTGCCTATGTGCGCAAGTTTATTCCCAACTGTGGAGAACTAATTTCACCTCTCACTTAGCTCCTAAACACCAAACAGCGCTTCCATTGGACCCCTGACAGAGATCAAGCCTTTGAGATGTTGAAGCAAAGACTTACAACTGTGCCTGTATTGCAATTCCTCAATTGGAACCAACAGTAAAAACTTGAGACTGATGCCTCTGACAGAGCCATAGGGGGTGTGTTATGAGTGAAAACTGAAAAAGGTGTCTTCCTATCTGTGGCATACAAATTCAGGAAGCTCATCAACTCAGAACAATGTTACCCCATACAAGATAAAAAGTTAGCGGCAATCATGCACTGTGTTGAGAAGTGGAGTTGTTACCTGGAAGGGGCCACCTTTCCACCCTGCGTCCTGACAGATCACAAGTTGCTCCAGTACTTCAATACACAATCCCAATTGACATGACGCCAGTAAGGCTGGGCCAAACGCCTGTCTCCCTACCAATTGCACATTGAATACAAGCCCAGGAAGGAACTTGTCACAGCTGACACCCTCTCCCAACTGTATGTAGCGTTCATCACAGGAGACAATGGTTTAGATTCAGACTAGCCAATGCTTTACCTACGTCTGGAAGCAACCCATTACAAAGGCCTTAATTCTATGACTATCTCCAAGCTAAAGGACAATGAAAACCAGTTCACCACTGACACTGGTAATGTCTGCTTCTGGGAAGAGACAGGTGAGAAGACATATTATATTCCCACCACACAGCAAGAGGATACCATAATACACTACCACCACACCTTTACCATATCTGTTATGGCCTATACCAGAGTCCAGCTGGACTCCCACAGGGGAGGCGGGCTGGGCCTGGAAGGCCAAGTAAACAATAGGCGCAATTCTGACCGGATAGTTGACTGCAGTAGCTAGGGAACACCAACTCCCAGTATGGGGCACAACCTGGTTGGCCATTCCCAATACTGTGATATAGACAAACCCCATCTTACTGAAGTCCTGGGCAGGAGGCACAGTTGGCAGAGGAGAAGTGGGAGGAATCTCCAGCATGGAAGGCAAAATGATCACTCTTGGTGGCCAGGAGGGAGCAGATATGTAAGGTTGTAAAGTGTAATGAAGTTACAAATAAATGCAAACAAAATAGTTATATTGGTGCAAAATTAGATAGATCTTGCAGGAAAATAAGGAATCCTGAGCATAAAGATGTTTAATTTTAATATGTCAACAAAGAAAAGGGGATGTCAGTGTTCCCAGCTATATCCTGCTGGGAAACTGCAATTTGGCTTACTGGCAACTTCTTATTGGTTGTAAATGGATTTTCTTAAGCTGGGTTCCATTGGTGACTCCTGATTTGTCAGTTAGATGAATCCTTTCATTATTTTTGCCCTGGGGAAACTGGCAGGGGGATTTTGGGCTATTTGGCAACCTAAGTCCCCAATTCTGGGTTTCAGAGGGTGTGGGCCAATTTAAATCTTTTCCACTCAGCTTTGGGAAGATTTTCAATTGTCCCCAGGATTGGCATTGACCAGGGTTCAATTCTCTACTTAGAATTAAAGTTTCCTTTGGGTTAATCTGTGTGATTGACGGCACAATTGTTTAGTCGCGCAATTGCTCTATTGCAGGCGTTGACCCTATGCAAGATAGGGTTTTGTCTGGCCCATTATAGACCATGACATCATCCCCTACCATAGTCAAGCTTTCAGAGCACAAATCTTTACTCTGAGACTTATATTTCTTTAGTGGGATGGCGGCATTCTCCAGGTTGGATTCAGGTTCCCAAGTATTCTCTTCATGGGGGTATCCTTTCCATTTGAACAGGAGATGAGGTTTTTGGTATTGTAGTTTGTGTCCCAAGATGGCTTCAACCTTGTGTTTCATGAAGCTTCCTACTTTGATGGGAGGGGGAGCCGTTCTCACTATCTTGTGCAGGAGAGAAAGTCCTTTCTTTTTTGATACCAGGGAGCGGTGGAATACATTGTGAATAGTCCATCCAGGGGCAGTTCTAGTTGATAGACTACAGTACCAATGCGTCGTAAGACCTTGTAAGGACCTGTTTGTTGAGGGCTCAAGCTAGCGCAAGGTGCAGTGGTCTTGATGTTCTTTGCGCTGAGGTACACAAGGTCTCCTACTTTGATTTGGGCCAGGGCTTTATTTCTTGTTGGTAAAGTCCTTGTATACTTTTACTGCTCTTCTCAGGTTCTGGGCACATTCTTATTGGCATGTTTGGATGTTGCTGACCCAACCTTGTCCTTCTGGGTTGTTGGCTTCCTCTGTGGAAGGGGCATCTCATGTGGGGTTGATCCTGTAGTTGGCTTTGAAGGGGGACATACCGGTAGAGCTGTGGTGTTGGGTGTTGTACACAAACTGAGCCATTGGTAAGTGGGTTACCCAATTGTGCTTTTATGAGTTAATGTAGCATTGTAAGTACTGTTTGAGGACCTGGTTTACTATCTCAGTCTGTCCGTCTCTCTGAGGGTGATATTCAGTAGAAAACAATCTTTTTATTCCAAAGCCCTTTAGGATTTGGGCCCAAAACTTGGAGGTGAATGGTGGCCTCTGTCTGAGACCACTTCTTATAATAGTCTGTGGTTCATGAATACTTGGTTCCGGAATAGGGTGGCAGTTTCCTTTGCTGTTACTTTGGTTGTTGTTGGAATGAAGTGAGCCGTTTTGATGAAACAATTGACAATTAAAAGAATGGCATTGAATCCTTTTGAATCAAGTAGCTCCACAATGTAGTACATGGAAACTGACTTCCAAAGGCCTTCTACAATATGAAGAGGTTGTAGTAATCCTTATGGCTTTCCTTGCTTAGACTGGGTACATCCACATGTCTTGCAACCACTGAGGTATTCTTCAATTTCTGGCTTCATACTGGGTCACATGTAGTTTCTCTGGATTCCTTCAAGAGTCTTTGTACGCCCATGGTGTCCTGACATGGGAGAGTTGTGGTATTCCTTCAGTATCTCTAAGTGCAGTTGACCTTCTGGTATGTAGGTGCGTCCGTGTAGCTGCAGGCTGTTTCCATGTAAGGAATAACCTGTTTGGTAGTATCAACTGTTGATATCTTTCTTTAAGTCTTCCATGATGGAGATGCAGTGCTGGTCTACAGTCTGAGCTAGTTGGATTTATTCCCTTCTACTGGCTAGTCCCAGGAATAGGAGCATTGGCTCAATCATGTTTGGGGACAGCAAAGATTTAGTGTTGAATTCTTCAATCTCTTTGGCACTAGTAAAAAGGTCAACTCTTTGGCTTAAGGCATCTGGTACAATGTTGATCTTGCCAGGCTTGTAGCTGATTGCTAAGTTGTAATCTGCTAGGAATAGGGCCCATCTAGCTTGTCGCTGATTCAGTTGTTGTGGGTTGAAGAAGTATGTCAGTTCTTGTGATTGGTCATGATTCTCACTGGTGGTTGGCGTCACATAAGGATCTTCCCCAATGTTTCAAGGAATAGATGATAGCAAGAATCCCTTTATTGTAGATGGGGTAGTTCAACTCAGGCGGAAAGAACTTTCTTAGTAGTAAGCTACAGGGTGCAGCTTACTATAATGCCTCTCCTAAAGCAACACCCCCAATGCAAAGTCAGAGGCATCTGTTTCCACAATGAAGGGCTTATCATAAACCAGCATTGCTAAAACAGGGGTAGAAACAAAAGCGTTCTTTAGCAACTCAAAGGCTGACTTGGTGGTGTCATCCCACACAAAGGGGTGTTTCTCAGAGTTGAGGTAGGGTCAAGGGCAAGCCAATCGAAGAAAATTTTTGGACAAATTCCCAGCAGAAGTTTGCCAAGCCCAGGAAACTTATGACCTTCTTGCAGTTCTTAGGTTCAGGCCATGATGTCACGGTCTCTATTTTATCAGGTGTCATTGCAAAACCCTCTTTCAGTATATTTTACCCCAGGAACTCTACTTCTTCTTGAAAAAACTCACATTTCTGGAGTTTAACAAAGAGTCTGTGCTCTTTGAAGCATTGTAGGACAGCTTGAAGGTGTTTAACATGTTCCTCAGGTGTGTGACTGTAAATATGGATGTCATCTAAGTAGGCTACGCAACACTGATCCTTGAGTCCTCCCAAGACCACGTCCACTATAGTTTGAAAAGTACTGGGCGCTTGCATAGCCCAAAAAGCATAACCAAGTATTCAAAAAGACCTTGCCTAGTCTTGAAGGCAGTTTTCCATTTGTTGCCAGGCCTGATCCGGATCTGGTTAAAGGCATCCCTCAAATCAACCTTTGAGAAGATGTTGGCTCCTAAAAGCTGGTCTGGGAGGTCTTCAGCATTGGGTATGGTGTATCTGTTTTTCACTGTGATGCTGTTTAGGTCCTGGTTTGACACAAGGACGTAAGTCACCGCCCTTTTTTTTTAACAAACAATAAAGGGGGCAAATAAGGAGATTTGGAGATGTGTATATATCCCTTCTTCAACATCTTGTCCAAGTACTCTCTTAAGGAGGCTTGTTCCTTCATGTTAAAACTATAGACAGATCCATGCTTAGGTTGGGTTCCAGGGAGGAGATCAATGGCGTGGTCAAACTGACTGTGTTTAGGCAAGGCAGTCACTTCTTCTTCTGAGAAGACAGACTCCCAAGGCTTTAAACATTTTGGGATCTTGGCTTTTCAGGATTCCATGGTAATGTTGTTTAGCTCAGGCGTCTGCTGAGGGTTCAGGCAGGGGACCTCTAAGGTTTGGCTCTCATGAGTGACAGTCACTTGATGGTTCTTATAGTCCAAGTTCAATTGGTGGTCAACCCACCATTCAAAACCTATCACTACAGGTTTAGGAAGCTTCTCCATGATGTGGAATCTGGTGGGCAGGAGTTTCCCATTTAACTTCAGGGAGACATACTATTTGCATTTGTGGTAAAGGTCTGTTGTCTTGTTACCCAAGGTTACCAGTTGGGAGTTTCCCTGGATCAGTACACCCAGTTTATCAGCTAGGCTACGTTCCATGTAATTTAGGGTTGCCTCACTGTCTAGTAGGGCTACAGTGTTCATCTCATGGTCATGGTAGCATAAAGTAGTGTCAATAATAGGATAAGACTGTGAATAATTGTTTATTGCTGAGATGATGGCTCCTTGGGCTCTGTTGGAGCAGCTAGGGCAATCCTTAAATAAATGGCCACTCTGGTGGCAATAAAAGCATAGCCCACTTCTGATGTTGTGTTGGTACTCTTTGGGGGTCATGTTCAAATGGGGCCTACTTGCACCAGGGGTTTGGTTGTTCCAGGAATTAGCCAGTGCGGTATCCTTGTGGTTGGCTGAAGTCCATGCCTCTGGCAATAGCCAGGAGCTTGTCTTTGGTGAGGTTGCATTGGTGGTGTCTCATTAGGATGGTATGGTATAGGTTCAAACCGTTTCTAAAATGCAGACCTGATATGCCGTCAGAAATCTTGGCTGCCTCTGCCAGGCATAGGAATTGTTGTATGTAGGTCTCCAGGTTGCCCCTTCCTTGTGTCAGGCGGATGAGACCCATGTAGGCTTGGATCTTGGCCCCAGCAGGGGTAGTTGCAGAGTTCATTCTCTCCAGGAATTAGTCATAGGAGAGTATGAGGTCTGGGTCTTCCTCAAGGCTGGTCAAGAAGGTTTCTCTGGCATCATACTTCAGTTGGGCGGCCATCATCATAACCTTCTGAGTGTTGTCTCTGAAGCTCTTGGGGTGGGCACAGAACAAGGCATTTATCATGATCGTTCCTTTTCGGAATCCAGTCAAGTCCATTTTTGGCAGGTCAGGAAAGGTTGTGGGGGCAGAAGTATTCTGGTTCAAGGTGAAGATGGTCATAGTCTGGACCTGGTATGGCTTGGCAACAATTTCTTCTTGGACTTTGTTTGTTTCTTGGTCAAATACTGTCTTAGGTAGTAAGCTGAGATCAAAAATAAAAGCATACAAGATGCCCCTATAATCAAAGAAGAATAGGGGCCCAGCTTTACAAGTTTAGATATGGTTGAAATACTGTCACAGCCCATACCAGAGTCCAACTGGACTCTAACAGGTGAGGCAGGCCGGGCCTGGAAGGCCATGTACACAATAGGCGCAATACAGAACAGGTAGTTGAGGGCAGTGGCTAAGGGGCGCCAACTCCCAGTATGGGGCACAACCTGGTTGGCCAGCCCTAATACTGTGATATAAACAAACCCCAACTTTCTGAAATCCTGGGCAGGAGGCACAGTTGGCAGGGGAGAAGTGGGAGAAATCTCCTTCATTTTAGGTGGCAGATCCAGATGGTGAGGTTGGAAGTACTCCAAGTCAAGAGCGCGGCGTGGTTTGACTGGAGCAGCAGGAGTATAACCAGGTGGATAAGGACATGCAAGCTTGCATTGTGATGTGGATTCACAAATAGATGCAAAGAGAAAAATTAAATTTGAGCAAAAATAGACAATTCCTGCAATAAGATAATGATTTCTGGGTATAAACTTTCTTTATTAAGATGTCAACAGTGAGGAGGGCTTCTCCCCCTCCCTACTTATACTTACTGGAGATTCTGTGGCCTCTTGTGTCACCAGAGAACTAATGGCATCAATTTCAGTTAAACTTACAATTTTTGCTAGAATTTGTGTACTTGGGAAAGGGGATGAGAGATCATTGATTGCTATAACATGATATTTTCTTGAACTACAGCCTGCAAAGGTGCCACAGTTATTTATAGATCCTGTGAGTGATCAAGCGCCCAGTTGCACAATCAAATAATTGTGCTCCCAATGTACCATTTCCTAATAGATGAGTGGCCCAAATTTGATAATACACTCAAAGCCAGGGATTTGAGGCTCATGTGCTTCTCAAATACCAGGCCATCTGCTAGTCAAAAGGGGGTTTTTCTTGCCCTGGAAGATACTTTGTGTGGGTTCCAACACTGTGGGTTTTTTCAACTCTAGGGAGGCAAGCTGACTGTCCAGGGCAATCTGGGCCCTGACACATATTGTAAGAGTGATTTCTGTACTTGAGCAAGAAGATACCCATAGGGTGCCTAAGCACACAAGTCTTAAGGCGTTTTCCAGGGAGACATAGAGGTTCTTCAAAGATTAATGGGACCTTGTATCCTAAGAGAGATAGTCACCCATCTCAAAGATTTACAATTACATTGTATTCTTGGAGGAATTGAGTACCAACCAGGAGGTCATAGCTTTTTTCTATAAAACAATAGTGGGGGAAGCAATGAGGAAATTTCCAAACCTCATTGGCAGGGAAGAGTAGGCGCCAATAGCCCAAGTATTAGCCATGCCAGAAGTTCCATATGACTGAGTGTAGTTGAGGTCGGGAGCTAGCTTAAGCTTCTCCATTAATTTGGATGATACAACATTGATGGAGGAACTTTGTCCAGGATTGCCTTAATTTTAAACTTCTGGATTGATACCTCTACTTGTGTAGGATCTTTCTCAAAGGAGGGCAAGATGGTCAGAACATCTTGTGCTGCTTTTTTCTCCTTTTCTCATTTTACTAACATGCATCTTAAGGCAGGAATTTCCTTATACACAGTCTGCAACAGGAGGGACACTGTCACATTTTGGAAGAGGACCTCTGTTAGCTAAGCAGCTTCTTCTGAGGAGTCTCCCTGAACAGGGGGTCAATGAGCTTTAGCCAGATAAGGGCAAGGCACAATGGCCTTGGCTTCAGTTGAAGGTGAGCAAGCTGTAGTTGTGGTTTCCCCTGAGCAAAGTTTGTAGGGGACTGACACAGTTTCCAGGACAGCCAAAACAAAGTAGCCATAGCTATCTGATTCATTGCAGTCAGAATCTTCAGGCTCGGAATTTCTTGAAAGATTGTGGAACAGGGGAAAGATAGTTGGGTCAGCCGTGGGGGAAGATTCCTTGTCAGACAGGGGATCAGGAGGAGACGGGGGAGATTGGTCAGCAAAGAGCGTCTCTGCCTCTAAGATGACCCCTCTTTTCCCGCCTGTTTCTTTGGGTCACAACTCTCTATCCAAGGGTTGGTGCAGGTACACAAGTGGTGTCCTATTTGACCACATTTATGACATCCTTTTCTCTTGAGTAGTCCACTTGAACCAAGAGTCATGATACACGGGTAAAAGAGGTAGTTCCAGCGCTAATAGCCTTATTCTTGAAAACCACAATACCTCCATGGGTCAAATTCATGTCTTGCAGGAGGGTCTTGATGGTCTTCATGGAAGTAAGAGTTGCCTTATATGCCTTAAAGTGTAGGCATAGAAGCTGATTTACCTTCAACACATTAGAGCATGCCGTGTATGCTTCCCGGGGAGTTAACTGACAACTGTTGATTAACTATTGTCCTTCAATGTAGAAGCAATCAGCAAATTCAGCCAGGGTCTCATTGGGCTTAAAAGCAATGTGCATAAATGCATCCTTCTTGACCTCTAAGCTGAGACCCCCGCCAAATTCCTCAAATAAGAGGCACTTCATATTCTCCCAAGTGGCAATGGATGGGAGCTTGGGGACTACAACTTCTTGGAAAGTGGGATGCAGACAGGTAAGAATATGCTCCTTCTTAAGCATGACAGTAGCCCTACATATTTAAGTTTTTTAGATTTTCAGAAAGGCAATGGTAGAGGTCTTAGGGGCAAATATTTGTTTGAATGAGGGCTTATAATTTGGGTCAATGGACAACAAGGAGGATTGGCTGTTGTCACCCTGATTGAGAACATTAATGTGGGTATTTCCCTCAAACTCAGATTCCTCAGATGGTTTTCTAGCCCAGAGAAGTTAAAGATTAACCCCAAGGTTTCTAGAGTAGAGCTTTTTGTCCACTGATATCCCTGGCAGTAGTGGCAAAAGTTTCAAATTCATCAATCTTAATCTGCTGCACAGCTAATGTACCAGCAATCCCATTGATATGAGTGGCCATGGAAGTGTCAGGGACCCACTCTCAGGCGGCCGACCTGCCGGTTTTGGAGGTAACTTGGGCCAGGCTTTTTGCAGGCAGGGCCCACCACAAGAGAGGGGCTAACTTTAAGAGGTAATAAGCAGACTTTCCTAACCAAGACCACAGGCCGGCGGCCTGCACAATGGTGTCCACCACCCCAGTGAGGGTTATGTACACTATACCAAAAAGCTTGCTGGTATGGTTGGTTGGCATGTTGGGGGAAGAGGCTGGCATTGGTTTGGGTGTTACGGGTGGTTCCATATAAATGTTGTAGGCCAGGAGGTAGTTGAATTTTCCTCTAAATAACTTGGGGGTAGAGAATATCCACAGGCCTTGGCAGTTGTATCTGACGGCGGATTGGATGCAAGCTAATGGGTCAAGTTTGATGATTTTCTCTGGTGTGTAATCCTTATATTTGGGCTTTAATGGGTAATCAGTAAAATGAACAGGCCCAAAGGGAGCACCAGGTGGAAAGAAAACTTCAGGCAGAGGGGCAGGAGGGCCGGGGGATCTTGAACTTAACTTATAGACAGCAAATACAAAATATGGTAATAGTTGTATGAGCCAAAGTAACATAACCTTTATTCAAAAATGGCAATAAGTTTGGAGCGCGGGGTAATTTGGTCTGTATAGCACCCCCCTTCAAACTTAACATTTTATATGGGGGTTCATCAGGGCATTGGGGAAAGCTGGGCTGGGGGAATTGGGTACTTGGGTCTGAAGGCAGCAAAATGGCGCTCAGCCCAGGAGTTCTTTCATTAGTCAAACTTCTCAAT
The DNA here is from genome assembly GCA_014839935.2 of Entomophthora muscae. Lineage (NCBI taxonomy): Eukaryota > Fungi > Entomophthoromycota > Entomophthoromycetes > Entomophthorales > Entomophthoraceae > Entomophthora > Entomophthora muscae. The sequence continues at coordinate 55,358 of QTSX02007293.1, forward strand.
TTGGCTACCTGATTATCTTGCTTTAGCGCCGTGGTCATAGGGACAGGCTGTGAGCCTGTGCCTCTTTCCTGGGTAGGCTCCTGATTGGTTGCTTGAGAGGACTTCAAACTCATGAAGCTTACATAGGTGCCATCTCTGCCTTCATTAGGCAATTTGAGAGGCTCCTCTTTGGGCGCCACTATGGTTGGGCTAGTGTCAGTATTCTGGCTTTGGGAACACACAGGAGCCTCAGCTTGCAGGGGTTTGATCCCAAAAAAACACGGGCAGGCGGCCCAGCAGTCCATAGGCCTGGCGGCCTGTAGGGATCCAGGGCCGGGGTTTGAATCCCGCTTCCAGGCCTGGGTTTCCAGAGGGGAAGAATTGTCAATCTTGACCGGAAGTTTCTTGAGCATCAAAAGGGGTAAAATGTCCATTTATTGTCTCTGTCAAGAAATAGAGGTTCTGTACCTCCCTTTTTAGTGCATTCTGCCTGTCAGCAACATCATTTGTTACTTATGCTAGCTGATTAAGGATGTAGTGTTTGGCTCCTGGGGACAACATCCAGGAGGACACAGCAGGAAATCTTTTTTTAACAAATGATTTGAGGTTCAAAGCTAGCCTTGGGTTAGCCTTCAGGGCAAAATTAAGGGCACATACCTTAATTTCCTGGAATACAAGATGTGAAAGTCCTTTTGGCTAAAAGGACAGGAAAAAGCTTGAAGAATATTATAGCCAACACAAATGTGGATAAACTTTTCTTTATTAGGAGAATTGATTCTAATTAAATAGTAGACAATGGTCAATGATTACTCATTAGGTAGACAGAGTGGCAGAAGGGGTCACATTGGAATTAGGTCATACCAGGATCATTCAAGGACAGGTATTATATTCCGGAAAGGTGGACATTGATGTTACTCCATTTATGGAAGGTGAGGAATTCCCAAAATTGAAAGCAAATCCAACCAAATGGGTCATTATTTTAGAGATTAGGCCATTTTCTAATGCACATGCTGCTCAAGTCGCAGCATAACACAGTTCGATTTTGAAAAAGTAACTAATTACACAATTTATATTTAAAACATTAATAACTCAATGAAAAATTAATATTTTTTCACACTGTAAACTATCAAAATGAAGCTAAGAATCTTATCTTTCTATTGATGTAAAAATTTTAATATGTATACTATGCTCAATATTAAAGCAAAAGTAATTTAAAAGAGCATAATCCAGATTTTATTATATGATTATATCTAATGATATAAAGTAGATCACTTCAAAGCTAATAAATACTCTTTTTTGAATACACAACAGATGTTTTTTATTTAACGAAATTAAAGATAAGATTGAGAGCTTTATTTTTGCATTTTATTTTATTTAAAAAGCTCAATTCTCTAGGATTTTATGATAGTTTGAAGTTAGGATGTTTTTATCACCGTTTAGATTGATTTTAAGGTTCAAGTGAGCTTCGAACCTCAAATTGAGCATTCTTTAAATGGAATTCTTTAATATTTTATCATTTAAAAATATGCGGAAGAGTTACAATTAACTGAATACATCATTTTAATTGATTTGCATTGATTACAAAGAGGATATGATGTAATAATAATGCTTAGCTGCTTCACATATATCACTTGTGCATGAAAACTGGGTATTTAATTAATTTCTGCAAACATAAATTCAAGTTCAAACTATAATAAAAGCTATCACACCATTTCTTTCAGAATGGTGTCATTTAGCTTGGTATATAAGAGCTAAAGTACCACAAAGCTTCTAATCCAAATAACCCAATTCAAAGACCACATTCTGATCATAACTACTCCATCATTAAGGCACACATCAAAGATTTGACCTAATTACAGATTCAAAATACTACCATGTCCTCAGTTAAATTTACTTCTTCCATGCTACCCTTTTTTTCCTTGGGAGCTTCAACAAAAAGAGAGAGAATTGCAATGTTAAAAAAGGCATTCCTCTTTATTGCTGGTGATGATCTTGATAATTTCATCAAGCACTTCCTTACTCAAACTGAATTTGGGAAAGCTCAGTTCCTGCCAACTATTCAAAATCAAAAAGGCAATGAGTTCATTGAAAACTTAAAGAATCTCATGAAATCTTCTCCCCAAAAACATCTCCCAGCCTTGCGATCTCTGGTTACTTCCAGTTACTCTTTAAAAGAGCTTAATGATATGGGGTTTAATATAACCAAAAGTGAGTTTGAATACTCAAGAAAAATAAATAAAAATAAAAATGTAAGCTTAAACAAAAAAAGCCAAAAAAATAATAACTATTCATTAAAAAAAGAAATAACTAAAAAAATAATTAAAAAATTGCTGGAAAATTCTTTTGAAACAAGCCAGTTTACAAAAAAAGTGCCTGAAAAAATTTATAAAGATATAGAAAAAGAGATGAGTAATTACTCAACTGAAATTAAATACTCTCTACTTAAAACAAAAAAAGAAATATATGAAAATATGAAAATAAAAAATGAAATTTCAGTTTCAATTTCCACTTACTATAAATTAATCCCTAAAAATATAATAAAAAGTAAAAAACAAACCGATATGTGCAATATTTGTAATTTAAAAAATTCACTAGAAAAAAAGAAGGAAGAATGTGAAAGTAAAAACTTACCATTACCAGAATCTATAGACAATGACTTAAAGACTATTAATCAGCACCAAGACTTTTATGTTCATCAAAATTGTGAATATAAAAAAGATATTAATGAACTAGATGATGAGTCTTGTGTTGTAGTTATAGATTATAAAGAAAACTTAAAGGTTGGAGGTGGTCCAATTGAGACCAATAATTGTTTTTATTCAAAAAAACCAATCTCATTATTAGGGTTTGCATTAGTTTTTAAAGAAAACAATAAAATTAAATATGAATATCATGATTTTTTGTCTCAAATATTATCACATGATTCTTTATTTTCAGGTGAATGTCTAATAAGTCTTCTTAAATTAGATAGATTTAAAAAAATAAAAAATATAAAAGTATGGACAGATAATGGAAATCATTTTAGATCATATGAATTTTTATATTACTTATTTAAAGAGGCACCTAAATATATTAAGGGTTCCATAAAATATAACCGTTTTGTTGAATGCCATGGAAAAAGCATTGTTGATGGTCACTTTGGTGTAATATCAAAAATTTTAAAGGAAAAAGAAAATGTACTTTATATTAACAACATTAATGATCTAAAAAATATTTGTGAGAAAGAAGAAAGAAGAAAAGAATTATACAATTCATCTTTAACTGGTTCAATTGTTTCCCAAAAAGCATTTTTTTATATTTATGAAAGGAAATTTAGGCCTATAAAAAGAGAGCTTGAAGTTAAAAATCTGCGCATTAATCTTTCATATTTGATGAAAGATGGGAAGTTATATACTTCACCTTTAACATTTGAAAGCTTCTCAGAATATTCTGAGATATTTTATCATTTGAAATCACGTGATGATATCAGAGAAACAAAGATATCAGAAGATGCTAGTAGTGTATTGGGGCAAGTTCATGAAGTAGGGCAGCTTACTAGAGGGTGTATTTTAAATAGAGTTATCAGTCTTTCAAAAACAACAACCTTTTTTTCTGAAACAAACTAAGAATATTTATGATGAGCCAAAGATAGGGTAATAGCATTTATAGCTTTGGGGCTGCTATTACTCTCCCATGCAACTCATCATAAATATTTTTGGTTTGTAGTAGCACTTAAGATATTTTCAGTAGTACTATAAGTTGCAATTTTCAATTATAAAATCAATGAATTATTTTTTAAAAAATCACCCAAGCCCAAGATCAATTAAATATTTGGGATTGATTGTATTTTACTCTTTCTGAATAATTTGAATATGAATAATGTGATTAAGTTATAAAATAACCAATCTGGCGCCTAGGCATAACAAGAAAAATAATGTCCCAAATCTTCACACATATCAATATTCAAAGGCCATTTCAAAATGGCATTAATGGCGCAATTTACAAAATCTCCCCCCTCAAGATTAGACACAGGGAGTTGATATTTGCGGAGGAATTTGGAGTGTACCTGGGCAAAAGGACAGCCAGAGGACAGTAGCTTTACAGTATACTCAACACTCTTCTTGTAGGTGACTTCACAAGGTCCAACCCAGAGGGAGTCTAGCTTATGCGCACACCCTCCAGTACCATTTTGATAATAGAGGACAAGGCCACTCACTTGGTACTTGGGGAGGGGGGCTCTGGAAGCATTAGAGGGCGAGAGTTCCAGGGCTTTGACCTTGTAAGCAGTATAATAGGTGGTAGCTTGGATGTCAATGATATGGTTAGTCAAGTCTTTGACATGAGCTTTGGGATTAGTAGAGGCGTCAACCTCCATCAACAGGGGTCCTAATATTGAGGGGGTAGTGGCTTCTTGTCTATACAGCATGGCAAAAGGAGACTGGCCAGTTACTTGGTGTCTAATGAGTTGGTAAGCAAAGAGAGCAGCAGGGAGGAACATATCCCAGTTAGTGGCATCAGAGAGGATAAGCTTCCTCATGATGGACACAAGGATGGAATTGGCTCTCTCCACAGTCCTGTTGGTTGACAGATTATACAAAGCAGAGAAGGATTGATGTGTATCCATAGCTTCTACAATGGACGTTATGAGGTGGACATTAAAGTTGGTCCCATTGTCAGAAAGCAGGACTTGAGGGCAATTATGACAGTAGAAGATATCTTACAACAAGAAATTAGCAGTGGTCTTGGCAGTTATGTCCTTGGTTGCTCTGGCTTTGATCCATTTACTAAAATTATCTATGGCCACCAAGATGAACTGAAACCCAGATCTAGACCAAGGGAGAAGCCCAACAGCATCAATGCTCACAGTGTGGAAGGCATTCTTATGAGGGATGAGCCTGAACTGATGTTGTGAGGGTCAGGGTCATTGGAGCTGGCAAGAATGAAAGGAGGCAAGAACATCAGGGATTAGGAGGCACATGTTTTCCCAGTAGAAGTTCTTGTACAACCAGTCATGAGTTTTTGCTGTACCTCCATGTCTGGTATCAATGTGGGCTTGGAGGATGATGGATATTCTCATACTGGGGTGGACGTAGGGCAGATAGGCATTGTTGACCTTCTTGAAGAGTTGTCTATCTCAAATCACAGTATTCTTGGATAGGGCTTGCAACGCCAAGCAGATGTCCTCTGGCTCAGTGGCCCAGGAGTCAGGGTAACCTATCAACTAATAAAGGCAATCAGCAACAGCAGGATGGATAGCTAGAATAGGCATCCTTAACAAATCATCAGCATTCTGATGTTGTGCACCAGGATGATGTACTACAGTGAAATTGTATCCTTGCAGGCGTAAGGCCCAGCAGGCTAGTTGACCTTTGGGCTCCTTTAATTGATGCAGCCACTTAAGGGATGAGTGGTCTGTGACTACTGTGAAATGAGTCCCATAGATGTAGTATTGGAACTGTTTTACGGCATGCAGAACAGTGAGCATTCTTTTTCAGTAACACTATAATTCTTCTCATGTTTATTAAGGACTCAGGAAGAATAGGCTACAGGTCAGTTGACACCTTCATCATCAAGCTGGGTTAGGATGGCACCCACAGCTACCCCACTAGAGTCAGTGTACAAGATAAACTCCTTATTGTAATTAGGGTAAACTAGAATGAGAGCCTCTTTGAGTTTAGATTTCAGCGCTTCAAAGGATTGCTGTTGGCTATCAGTCCACTCAAAGGGTATGTTGCAAAGGAGCTGGACAAGGGGTGTGATTAGTTAAGCAAAATCAGGGATGAATTGTCAATAGTACCCCATCATACAAAGAAATAATTGGACCTCCTGTAGATTTGTGGGGGGCAGCATCTTGTCAATGGCTTCCACCTTAGTATTTATAGGGCATATTCTGGTTTAGGTGACCTCATGGCCCAAGAACTCAAGTTGTTCTTTGAAGAAGGAGAATTTAGAGAGTTTGAGTTTCAAGCCTGCCTCTCAAATTTTGATGAAGACAGCTTTGAGGTGGTCCAAATGGTTGGTAAAGGTGGAGCTGAATACAGTAATATTGTTGAGATACATGAGGACACAGGAGAGTATTAGATCTTGTAGAATGGAGTCCATAGCCCTTTGAAACGTAGTCAGGGCATTGCAGAGTCCTTAGGGCATTCAAGTGGGATCATAAAGACCTTCTGAAGTGATGATGGCAGCCTTTTCTCTATCTTCAGGGGCAAGTCCACCTGCCAGTATCCTGATGCTAGATCCATAGAGTTGAAAAACTTTGACACTCCCAATTTTCTGAGAGCATCATCAATTCTTGGCAAAGGGTATGCGTCCTTTTTGGTGAGTGAGTTTAGTTGGCGGTAATCCATAACAATGTGGTGGCCTCTGTCCTTCTTCTTTAAGATCAGCAATGGGGAGGCCCAAGGGCTCTGAGAGGGGGCCAGGAGCCCAGCATCTAGAAGATGCTTAAGCACCTTAGAGACCTGGGCATCTTCCACTCTACTGCGGCAATAAGGCTTGGCACAAAAGGGTGGAGTGTCACCCGTGTCTATCTGGTGGATGACCCCCTTAGATAGACCATAGTTGGTGGGCCCAGAGGCAAAGATATCCTCAAACTGGTCTAAAAGTTCCAGAACATCTTTTTTGAATGGGCAACAGCTGAGGGAAGTCTGCGGCGGTGAACAGGGAGAGAACCTGAGGGTCTCCTTCAGGCAAGTTGAAATCACTAAACATTACAAAGGGATAGAGGGACGTCACTTGCTCTGAGCCTAATATGCAACCATACCCTACAACCTGGCCCTTGGTCACCTGCATAGGCAGGGCAGTTAGGTTATCTAGCAAAAACTTTACAGGTTCCTTATTAGTTTGATCTAAGATTCCCGGGCATAACCAAAGCTCCTTGTGGCTTAGGGAATCAGGTGAATATAGCTCCAGAAATGATTTCTTAGGTAGTTCATAAAATATCTGAGAGTCTATAATCACTTGAAAGCCAGGCGGGATGGTGATAGCAGCAGGGGCAAGAAGAGGCACACCTTCCTCAGCCGTACAGGAAAGGGGAGGGGACCACATATTGGAAGAATGAGTCCTGTACTTGAGCAAGAAGATACCCATGGGGTACTCAAGCACACAAGTCTTAAGACATTTACCCGGGAGACAAGGGGGTTCCTCAAAGATTAAGGGGATCTCATACCCTAAGAGTGAAATGTACTCATCTCAAAGATTCACAATCCAATTGTACTCTCAAAGGAACTGTGTACCAACCGGGAGATTGTAGCTTTTGTTTTCTAAGACAACAGCTGGGGACGCAATAAGAAGCTTCCCAAAACTCATTGGCAGAGCAGAGTAGGCACCAATGGCCTGGGTTTTAGCCATGTCAGCAGTACCATATGATTGAGTAAATATTGAGGTCAGGGGCCAGCTTAAGCTTCTTCATTAGCTTGGATAATGCCAAATCAACTGGAGAGTCCGTGTCCAGGATAGCCTTGATTTTGCCTTTTTGGATCAATACTTTCACACAGGTAGTATCTTTCCCAAAGGGGGCAAAACAGCTAGGACGTTCTGAGCAGCTTCTAATTCCTTCTCCCACTTAGCCAACATGCATTGTTAGGCAGAAATTTCCTTATATACAGTCTGCAAGGGGAGAGATATGGTCACATTCTGAAAGAGAGCCTCTGATAATTCAGCAGCTTCTTTTGAGGAATCTACCAAGACAGGTGGACAATGGGCCTGTGCTAAGTAAGGACAAGTCACTATAGCCTTAGCTTTGGTTCAAGTTGGGCAATTAGTAGTTGTAGTTTTACCTGAACATAGCTTGTAAGGGTAGGAAATTGTCTCCCGGACTACCAGCACGGAGTAACCATAACCATCAGGCTCATTGCAATAAGAGTCTTTGGGTTCAGAATACCTGGAAAGATTGTGGAACAGGTGAAGAATAGTTAGGCTAGCCAAGGGGGAAGATTCCTTGTCAGACGGGGGATCAGGAGGAGACAGGAGAGATTGGTCAGCAGAGAGCAAATCTGCCTCTAAGCTAACCTCTCTTTTCCTGCCTGCTCCTTTGGGTTGCAACCCTCTACTTGCGGGTTGGTGCAGGTACATGAGTGGTGTTTTATTTGACCACAGTTATGACATCCTTGCCTCTTAAACTTCTCACTTGAGCCAAAAGTCATAATGGGTGGAGTACAGGAGGTGGTTCCCACATTGTTGGCCTTATTTTTGTGCACCACAGTACCCCCATGGGTCATGTGCATGTCTTGTAAGAGGGTCTTGATACTCTTCATTGAATTAAGGGAAGCTTTATGGGCCTTAAAGTGCAGACATAGGAGCTGTGTCAAGATTGACAATTTGTTACCCCTCAAAAACCAGGTCCACAGGCAGGATTTGAACCCTGAACCTGAATTCCTGCAGGCTGCTGGCCCCATGGACCGAGAGCCTGCCCATCCACGTCTTTCTGAGATCAAGCCCCTGCAAGCTGAAGCCCCTGCTAAGTATTGAAGTCAGAACACCAGTACAGGTTCAATTATGATGGCTCACAAAGAGGAGTTTATTAATTTGCCTAATGGAGGCAGAGAAGGTGCCCCTGAACTTCATGAGCTTGAAGTCTTCTCAAGTAACCAATCAAACTCAACTGCCAAGGAAAAACCCGGGCTTTGGGCCCAACCCCATGACCACAGCCAAAAATCAAGGAAATCAAGTGACCAATTTGGACGTTTTGACCAACAAGAGAACATCCAGCTGAGGTGCCATTTTGTTGCTCCTGCACCCGGGCCTCCTGGCCACCCACTCACATTTCCCCCAATATTTTGATGAAGCCCTTTGTTGCAAATTGCGCTATTAATGCTATTTTGATTTGCCCTTCAAATATTGATAGTTGCAAAGATATATCTGGTTTTGCATTCAAGTTAGGAAATTCCTTGCCTTCTGCAAATGGGTCTGGTTCAATATCCACCCATTCCAGATTATTGTACCTGTCTGTGGTTTATCCTGGTATGACCTCATCCCAGCGTGACCCCCTCAGCCACTCTGTCTTCATATTCAGTGATCTCCGTCCTTTGTCTACTATTTAAAGTAGAATCTTTATTCCCAATAAAGTTTAAGTTTATCCACATTTGCGTTGGCTTTTATAATCTTCAAGCTTTTCCTGTCCTTTCTGCCAAAAGGACTTTTACATCTTGTTTTCCAGGAAATTAAGGTATGTGCCCTTAATTTTGCCCTGAAGGCTAACCCAAGGCTAGCTTTGAACCTCAAATCTTTCATAATAAAGATTTCCTGCTGTGTCCTCCAGGATGTTGTCCCCTGGAGCCAAACACAACAAAATGGTGCTCACTACAGGGGCTGCAAGCCCCTTGGTTACCCTGTTCCCACGCGCATTCTCTGGTCCCTCTCCCTTTGTTTCCAAAGTACCAGATCAACCTAAAGTTTCTAGTCCTCCCCTAGAAGAAGACATTACCAATGCTCCTGCAAACCCTATGGTATTGGTTCTGTCTCCTGGGCCCTTGTGGGACCCCTTCCTGCTTTCTCTCTCAACTATGAGCAAGCCTGTGCTGCCGCCTGCTCCCTTCTTCACCCTGGTACAGTAGCCATGCACTCTATCCCTGGCCTCTGTCCCGGATACACCCCCAAAGACCTGTACTCCTTCTTTTTAGACTTTGGTCTCCCCCCGCGTTGATGGAATACATGGATACTATTGGTGTGTTGGTTAACCAGTTCATCTAACCTGCCCTAGTCCACCACCAACTCTCTTTGGGATCTCAGAATCAACTGCTAGATGCAGTAGCCTCTGCCGTCTCAAATAACCATGCTCAGAATTTGGCCTACCAAGAATGGTCACATAGTCTCTTTGCTTGTATCTCTGACAACCAGCGTGACTTGTTGGTGTCACAGAAGTATTTAACCACCTCACTGAATTTCCTTTGTTCCTTGTTCCCTGGATACATAAAGGACCAACTATGCAAATTGGATGAACATCAGGCTGCCTGGCATGAGCAAATTGAGGCTTTTCTGTTTAACCATTGGAAGGATTTTGAGACTCTGGTTAGTGAACTAAATCAATTCAGAGAGCATATCAACTTGCAACTTGAATTGATAGGAGCTCATGTTAACACTTGGGGCTGTCACCTGCAGCATTAATATGGTCTGGATAAGGCTGCACTAGGCAACACTATATACCAAGTGCAAACTTATGTGGACAATCAGGTGGCTTCTATTGAGATGACTCCTCCTGCTCCTCCTGTCGGGACCCCTTCTGATTTTGAAACCAAAGTATGGGAGGCCATCACCTTGCTCAAGGCTACCACTAGACGCCAAGCTTCCGTGCAACCTCCCCCTCCAGTTGAACCTATGCCTCACCCTTGTATTGCCTCCCTCACTGATCAAGTGGCTACTCTACGAGGTGAAATTGAGTACTTAAGACAGCGCCTCTCTAATTCTGAAGGTTTGTTATCTGAATCTGAAGATGAAGAAGAAGGTGAAGTTGTTAATACTCCTGCTCATGACAATCATGGTTGTTGCCCTGGCTTAGAAGGTCAACCCTGGGTCTACTGTGCGCGTGCTCTAGATCAACTTGCCAAAGTGACAAATGATGTAGCTGATAGGTAAGACGCGTTGGAAAGAGAGGTCCAAAACTTGCCTGCTTTACAGAGACTCTAAATGAACAAGTTGCCCTCTTGGTCACTCAGGCCACCTCCCTGGCTACCTGTGTCAATGGGATTGCTGGAACCTTGGCAGTACAACAAATCAAGATTGATGAATTTGGGACTGCTGCCACAACTGCCCAAGACATCAGTGGGCAAAATAGCTCTACCTTGGACACCTTAGAGGAAAGCCTTTGACCTCTCTGGGCTAGACAACCTACTGCTGAATCCAAGTTTGAGGGCAACCCTCACATTAACGTCCTCAACCCTGGTGAGAACAGCCAGTCCTTGTCTTTGTCCATTGAACAAAACTATAAGCCAACCTTCAAGCAGATATTTGATCCCAAGACCTCTACCATTGCTGCTTTTCTGATCATTTACAAAACTGCAATGCGTAGGGCTACTGACAAACTCAAGAAGGAACACATCCTTACCTGCCTCCATCCCACTTGCCAAGAAGTTGTGGTCCCAATCTCCCTTCTATTTTCACCTGGGAGGATATTAAGAGCCTCCTTATTGAAGAGTTTGGAGGAGACCTCAGATTGGAAGTCAAGAAGGATGCATTTATAAATATTGCTTTCAAACCCAAGGAGACCCTGGCTGAGTTTGCAGATTGTTTCTACATTAAAGGCCAACAGTTAATTACTAGTCAACAGTTAACTCCCTGGGAAGCTTACACAGCTTGTTCAAATGCTTTGAAGGTGAACCAGCCTCTATGCCTACACTTTAAGGCACACAAGGCTTCACTCACTTCCATGAAGAGTATTAAGACGCTCTTGCAAGACATGCATTTGACACCTGGAGGTACAGTGGTGCGTGAGAATAAAGCCAATAATGCTAGGACTACCTCTTGCACGCCACATATTATGACTCTGGGTACTAGTGGACAGGCTAAGAGACAGGGCTGTCATAACTGTGGCCAGATTGGACACCACTCACGCACTTGCACTAATCCTTGAGTGGAAGGTTGCAATCCAAAGGAGCAGGCAGGAAAAGAGAGGTCAGCTTAGAAACAGAGACACTCTCTGCTGACCAATCTCCCCCGTCTCCCCCTGATCCTCCGTCTGATGAAGAAGCTCCCTCTGCTTCTGGCCTAACTATCCTTCATCTGTTTCACAACCTCTCCAGCAATTCAGAGCCTGAAAATTCTGATAGTGAAGACTCTGATAGTTATGGCTACTCCGTCCTGGCTGTTCCGGAAACTATTTTGGTACCCTACAATCTTTGCTCTGGGAAGGCTACCACCATTTCCCGGGTACCTCCAAGTGAAGCTAAATCCATGGTGGCTTGCCCTTACCTAGCTCAAGCCCATTGACCTCCTGTCTTGGTCGACTCCTCTGAAGAAGCAGCAGAGTTAGCCAAAGCTCTTTTCCACAACGTAACCGTATCTCTTCCACTACAGACTGTGTATAAGGAAATCCCTGTGTTACAGTGTATGCTGGCCAAATGGGAAACGGAGCTAGAGGCTGCGCAAGATGTGTTGGAAGTCTTGCCTCCCTTTGGGAAAGATACAACCCGCGTGGAAGTATAAATCCAAAAGGTCAAAATCAAGGCCATCTTGGACACGGGTTCCCCAGTCAACGTGGTATCTTCCAAGCTAATGAAGAAACTTAAGTTGGCCCCTGACCTCAACTACATACAGTCATATGGCACAGCTGGCATGGCCCAAACTTGAGCCATTGATGCCTACTCCGCTCTCCCATGAGGTTTGGGAAAATCCTTATTGCCTCCCCTGCTGTGGTCCTAGAGAAAAAAAGCTATAACCTCTTGGTTGGTACTCAGTTCCTCCGCAAATATAACGGAATTGTACAATTACAAGATGGATACCTTTTGCTCTTGGGATATGAAGTTCCTTTGATTTTTGAGGAACCTCTGCGCCTCCCAGGCAAATGTCTTAAAACTTGCGTGCTTGAGTACCCTACAGGTATCTTCTCCCTCAAGTATAGGACTCACTCCTTCAACATGTGTACCCCTCCTCCTTCCTGCCCTGCAGAAGAAGGGGTACCTCTGCTAGCGCCAGCTGCTATCACCATCCCCCTGGGCTCTCAAGTGGTGATTAACTCCCAGATTTCCTATGAGCTGCCTGAAAAGTCCTTCTTGGAGCTTTACTCACCTGAATCTTTAAGTCGTACCAAGCCCCGCTTATGTCTGGGGATTTTGGACCAAACTCACAAAGAACCCGTGAAATTACTGCTTGCTAACCTGACGGCCCTGCCCATGCAAGTAACCAGAGGTCAGGTTGTAGGTCATGGTCAGATAATTGGCGCAGAACAAGTATCCTCCCTATACTCCTTTGGAACTTTCAGTGATTTCAACCTACCTGAAGATGATCCAAAAGTTCTCTCCTTGTTCACTGCTGCTGATTTCCCCCAATTGTCTCCTGTTCAGCAAAAGGACGTATTGGACCTACTTGATCAGTTCAGTGACATGTTTGCCTCTGGACCTACGGACTATGGCCTAGCTAAAGAAATCATCCTTCAGATTGATACTGGGGATGCACCTCCTTTTTGTGCTAAACCATATTGCTGTAGTAGGGTGGAAGATGCTCAGGTGTCTAAAGAACTCAAGCAGCTTCTGGACGCTGGGTTACTGGTTCCTTCCCAAAGTCCTTGGGCTTCCCTGTTACTGATCCTCAATAAGAAAGATGGGGGACACCGCATTGTAATGGATTATTGCCGCCTTAACTCTCTCACTAAGAAAGATTTGTACCCCTTGCCCAGAATTGACAATGCTCTCAGAAGACTGAATGGTTCCAAGTTTTTCTCGGCCATGGATCTGGCTTTGGGGTACTGGCAGGTTGACTTATCACCTGAAGATCAAGAAAAGGCTACACTCATCATGTCAGAGGGTCTCTTTGAACCCACTTGTATGCCCCAGGGACTATGCAATGCCCCTGCCACATTTCAGCGGGCTATGTACTCCATCTTGCAAGACCTAAAACTCTCTTGTGTCCTCGTGTACCTTGATGATATTACCGTATCCAGCGCTACCCTTACTAATTGCTTGGAGCATCTCATGGCTGTTTTTGTTAAGATCTGTGAAGCTGGCATAAAACTCAAACCCTCTAAATGCTCTTTCTTCAAGGAACGTCTTGAGTTTTTAGGACACAAAGTCACTCAGACTGGAATCCGCCACAATAACAAGGTGGAAGCCATTGACAAGATGCTACCTCCCACAAGTCTTCAAGAGGTACAAGTATTCCTTGGTATGATGGGCTACTACCAACAATTCATCCCTGACTTTGCTGAACTGAGTGAACCCCTATCCAACTGCTACACAACGTCCCCTTTGAGTGGAAAGACAGCCAACAACAAGCATTCAAAGCGCTGAAGGCCAAGCTCAAGGAGGCTCCTATCTTAGTCTATCCTGATTATGATAAAGAGTTTATCTTGTATACTGGTGCTAGTGGTGTAGCTGTGGGTGCTATCCTTGCCCAACTTGACAATGAAGGTGTAGATTGACCTGTATCCTACTTATCAGAGGGTCCTTAATAAGCACAAAAAGAACTGCAGTGTTACCAAGAAGGAATGTTTGGCTGTACTGCATGCTGTGAAACAGTTTTGGCATTACATCTATGGAACCCACTTCACAGTAGCCACTGATCACTCCTCTCTCAAGTGGTTACAATAGCTAAAGGAACCTGAAGGTCGGTTAGCACGTTGGGCTCTATGTCTGCAAGGGTACAATTTCACTATGGTACACTGTCTGGGGGCCCAACATCAGAATGCTGATGGCCTGTCAAGGATGCCAATCCTGGCTATCCACCCCATTGATGCTGATTGCCTATATGAGCTAATAGGGTATCCTGACTCTTGGACCACTGAGTCCAAAGATATCCGCCTAGCTCTACAGACCCTATCCAAGGACATCAAAGTTTGTGATAGACAACTCTTCAAGAAGGTTAACAAGGCCTACCTACCTTACGTTTGCCCTAGTATGAGGATAGCCATCATCTTCCAGGCTCACATTGATATTGGCCATGGAGGTATAGCCAAGACTCATGACTGGTTGTGAAAAAACTTCTACTTAGAAAACATGCGCCTCTTGATCCCTGATGTCCTTGCCTCCTGCCATTCTTGTCATCTCCAACATCCTTGTCCTTCCCAACACCAGTTTCAACTCATCCCTCCAAAGCATGGCTTCCATACAGTGAGTATTGATGCTGTTGGGCCCTTCTCCTGTTCTAGGTTGGGATGTCAGTTTATCCTGGTTGCTATAGACCACTTTAGCAAATGGATTGAAGCCAGAGCAACAAAAGATATAACAGCTAGGACCACGGCTACTTTCTTGCTGCAAGATATCTTCTATTGACATGGCTGCCCTCAAGTCCTTCTCTCTGACAATGGTACCAACTTTAATGCCCGCCTCATCACCTCTATTGTTGAAGCTATTGGGACTCATCAGTTGTTCTCTGCGCCATATAATCCCTCCACCAATGGAAATGTCAAACAAGCAAACTCCACCCTAGTATCCATTATGAGAAAACTCACGCTCTCTGACACTACCAACTGGGACTTGTTCCTCCCTGCTGCCCTCTTTGCCTACCGCCTTAGTAGACATTGGGTGACTGGTCAATCCCCTTTTTCCATGCTTTATGGACGTGAGGCCGCTACCCCCTCAATCTTGGGACCTCCTCTGATTGAGTATGATACATCTGCAAATCCTGAGACCCACGTGAAAGACTTAACCAACTGTATCATTGACATCCAGGAAACCGCCTACTCCACTGCTTATAAGGTTAAGGCTTTGGAGCTCTCTCTGTCCAATGCTTCTAGAGCCCCCCTCCCCAAATACTAGATAGGCAATCTAGTTCTATACTACCAGAATTGTACAGGTGGTAGGGCCCACAAGCTGGATTCCCTCTGGGTTGGGCCCTGTGAGGTTACCTTCAAGAAGGGCTTCAAGTACACTGTAAAGCTACTATTGTCTGGCTGTCCCTTTGCCCACATCCACTCCAAATTTCTTTGCAAGTATCAACTCCCTCTGTCCAATCTTGAGGGGGGAGATGTTGTGAATCACACTATTAATGCTATTTCAATTTGCCCTTCAAGTATTGATAGTTGCAAAGATTTATCTGGTTTTGCATTTGAGTTTGGAAATTCCTTGCCTTCTGCAAATGGGTCTGGTTCAATATCCACCCATTCCAGATTATTGTACCTGTCTGTGGTTGATCCTGGTATGACCTCATCCCAGCGTGACCTCCTCAGCCACTCTGTCTTCATATTGAGTGATCTTGGCCTTTATCTACTATTTAAAGTAGAATCTTTATTCCCAATAAAGTTTAAGTTTATCCACATTTGTGTTGGCTTTTATAATCTTTAAGCTTTTCCTGTCTTTCTGCCAAAAGGGCTTTTACACCTTGTTTTTCAGGAAATTAAGGTATGTGTCCTTAATTTTGCCCTGAAGGCTAACCCAAGGCTAGCTTCAAACCATAAATCTTTTGTAATAAAGATTTCCCGCCGTGTCCTCCAGGATGTTGTCCCCTGGAGCCAAACACAACACCCTTATGGAAAATACTAAGTTTGAAGCAGAATGCTATATATGCCTATATATTCTGCGCTCAAACCTTATTGCCATTTTTGAATAAAGTTTATGTTATTTTGGCTCACCCAGCAATTGTTTTTTTTGTATTTGCTATCTACCAATTCAGTTCAAGATCTCCTGGTCCTCCTGCTGTAATACCCTAGAATGGTGGGCACCACTTGGAGTATGTATGGTAGCAAATTGGAGAACTGGAAACCTGTCAAGGAGGTGATTATGGGATACACCGTCATCAGCCAACAGAATACCTTGGTGTGTATGTTGAAGCGTCCAAAGCTCCCGACAAAGTAGGTGAGGATGTAGTAGGCAGACGTATACATGGCTATGGAGAGTGTGTCAAATGGGGAGATACCAGAGGCAGCCAGGGTCCAGTGTTTGAAGAGTTAATTTGGCCAGGGTTGTGGTATGGGTCATAACCTAGTCCTTCTGTGGAGGGGCCAAAGAACTCTGAACTCTGTTGGTAGCCACCAATCACAAGGCAAGCTGTGAGTACAGCTGTGAAAATGAGGTGATTCATCTTCACTGGGTTAGAGGGTTGGCAGGGGCTTGATCTTTAAGTTTTAACTGTAGTTGAAGTTGGAAATTCCACTTTATTGAGGGTATTAGTCTCAATAATATCACAAGCTACTACTGAGAGGAGATCCTTTATTTATAGTGGGCCCCCACTTGCAAAGTTTTGCAAGTGGGAGTAAAGACATGGGACTGGAGTCCCCAAAAGTTTGGTCATGGGAATTGGGAATTGGTTTTTGAAGGAATGGCCAAACCCTCGTTCCTGGGCAATCTGTTGGGGTTTTAGACAGTTCTGCTTGGGACCAATAATTTCCTCTGGATGGGTGGTCAGGTGGTGATGACAACTCTTGGGTTTAAACACTTCTATTTTTGGTTTGGGGATGCTAGTTTGGTTGGAGTCTAGACCTAGCTGATTGTTGCCAGCCACCTGGTTCCATTGGCTGTAAGTCTTGTCATTTTTATCTGTTGAAGTTATTTTTGGCTTTTCCTCTATATTTTTAGAATTTGACCTGGCTTGTGAAACATGAACTTTCCCTTCTTTCATGGGCCCAAGAATTATTTTTAAAATTGTCCCTTGTTTCAAGGGACTTTTCTGATTGGCTGGGTGTCATGGTGGGTTTTGGTTAGCTGGGGAGTGCGCCCTGGGACTCAGGTGGACAACTGGTAGTTGGCTGGGGCCCAGGGGCAAGCAGCGGGTCCGCTGGGGGAGGGGTGAGCAAGCGGGCCCGCTGGCGCCAGCCTGGGTGGGTGGATGGCTGGCGGGAGGCTCACGGGTGGCTGGCAGCGGGCGCCTGCCCGGATGTTAAATTATTCTGGTTTCCATAAAAATCCATTTTTCCAAAATTTTGATTTTTCTTTTCCTCTGATAGTGGGGGAAATTCCCTATCAATTTTTCCCCTCCTTCTGGGCATTCCTCTACTTGTTTCCAACATTTTTCCTCAGTAGTAATCTGGTTTGTGTCAGAAATATTCCTGACACCTGCCCCGCCAACTGCAGTTTTCTGTCCTCCTGGTGCACCCTTTGAACTCGTCCATTTTACCAACTACCCTCTGAAATCTGAATAAAAGGACTACACCCCAGAAAAGATACTCAATCTCAATCCTTTGGCCCACATACAATCTGCAGTTAGATACAACCAACAAGGTCTGTGGATATTTTTAACACCCAAGTTGTTCAGAGGGAAAATTTAACTATCTCCCTGGTTACAACCTATCCATGGAACCACCTGTGACCCCAAAACCTATGCCCACTTCCTCACCCAACCTTCCAACTGACCATATTGATAAGCTGTTTGGGATTGTGTAAATCACCCTCACAGGGGTGATTGACACTATAATCCTGGCTGCCGGCCCGTGGTCTTGGGTGGGAAAGTCTGCCTCCTACCTTTTCAAGTTAGCTCACCTCTTGTGGTGGGCATTGCCCGTAAAAAAACTGGCCTGGGTTACCCATGGAAACAATGGGCTGGCTGCCCAAGACTGGATCCCTGACAAGTTGGTTCACCTTTAAAGTGTTTGAACAAGCTGTGTAAGCTTTCTGGGGAGTTAACTGAAAACTGGTGATTAACTATTGTCTTTAAATGTAGAAGCAATCAGCAAATTCAGCCAGGGTCTCCTTGGGCTTAAAAGTAATGTGCATAAATGCATCCTTCTTGACCTCTAAGCTGAGTTCCCCTCCAAATTCCTCAAATAAGAGGCGCTTCATGTCCTCCCAAGTGACAATCAAAGGGAGTTTGGGGACCACAACTTCTTGGCACATGAGATGAAGAAGGTAAGAATATGCTTCTTCTTAAGTTCATTGGTGGCCCTATGCATTGCAGTCTCATAAATTGTCAGGAAGGCAGCAATGGTAGAGTTTTAGGGTCAAATGTCTGTTTGAATGAAGGCTTATAATTGTGGTTAATGGATACAAGGTGGATTGGCTGTTGTTGCCTGGGTTAAGGATGTTAATGTGGGGGTTGCCCTAAACTCAGATTCAGCCGCAGGTTGTCTAGCCCAGAGAAGTCAAAGGCTCTTCTCTAGTGTATCCATGGTGGAACTTTTTTGCCCACTGATATCTCTAGCAGTAGCGGCGGCAGCTCCAAATTCATCAATCTTAATATGTTGTACCAATAAGGTGCCAGCAATCCCATTGAGGCAGGTGGTCAGAGAAGTAGTCTGAGCAACCAAAGGGATAACTGTCGTAAATTAGATGACATGTTTATAATGGTCAAGGCTATCAGTGGAATTAATCCTGATAGTCAAGACTAAACTGGTTCACACTCAAAACGTCAGATCCAACAGATTTGTATTCCTAATTGTATCTCAGACTTTACAATATGACAGCCAAACTGTTGCATCCAGATTGGATTGGGTTTGGGAATTACTAGCAGCTTCTGTAATGGGCAGCTGCAAGCTGCAGCCATTCCAGGGTAATGCACACCCACTCTTCTCCGTTGGATTGTCCAGATTGTCCCAAGATGGAAAGAGTACAGATGCAAGAGCCTGGTGGATATAAGAAGATCATGTAATGTTCCTGAAAATTTTGCAGGTGTTAATAACACTCCTGCATCCATTTTGCAGCCATTATAGTATATAAACTTCCCTTCTTTCTAAATAAAAGATATACTTTCACATATTAAATCTTGCCTTTTTACTCAACTTAGTTGTTACCTAGTATTGAAAAGTAAAGACTAAAGAGTCATTAGACCTGTATTAATTTGTGTTTAGGCCTGCTACTGTACTCTACCACAAGCAACACTACAGATGTTAAACCACAATATGTTAACAAGGTCCAATTCACAACAGATAACCTGTCCATTCATTGTCTTGGTCAAGCAAGAGAGGTTTTGTACCTCTTGTTTCAGTGTGTCTTGCCTATCAGCAGCATCATTTGTTACTTTGGCTAGTTGATCCAAGTCAAGAGCACAGTTGACCCAGGTTTGGCCATCTAAGCCAGGGCAACAACCATGATTGCCATGAGCGGGAGTACTAGTGACCTCAGCTTCCTACTCACCTTCAGACTCAGAGGACAAATCATCAGGATTAGAGAGGTGTTGTCTCAAATACTCAATTTCTCCTTGCAATGTAGCTACTTAGTTGATGAGCAAGGCAATGTGAGGGTCAGGCATAGGTTTGACTGGAGGAGGGTTCTGAACAGAAGATTGAGGTCAAGTAGTGGCCTTGAGCTCAGCTATGGCTTCCCATACCTGGGCTTCAAAGTCAGACGTGACTTTAACAGGAGGAGCGGGAGGAGTCACTTCAATGGACGCTACTCTATAATCCATTAAATTTGTACTTGATAAGGAGTGTTGCCCAATGCAGCCTCATCCAATCCATATTAATGTTTCAGATGGCGGCCCCAGGTATTAACATGAGTCCCAACCAACTCAAGCTGAGAATTAACATTCTCCCAAAATTGGTTAAGTTTGATAAACAGAGTCTCAAAATCCTGACAATGTTTTAGAAGAGCAGCCTCAATTTGATCACGCCACATTTCTTGATGCTCATCCAGTTTGAACAGTCAATCCTTGATATATCCAGGGAGCAAGGAAAAAAGTGAGTTCAGAGATGAGGTTAGGTATTTTTGGGAGGCCAGCAAGTCACGCTGGTTATCACAAAAATACACGCAAAGAGGCAATGGGACATTCTTGATCTGCCATATTTTTAGCATGGTTGTTTGAGACAGCGGTGGCTACAGCATTTAGAAGCTGGTTCTGGGATCCTAATGCAAGCATATGGTGAACCAGGGCGGGTTGAATAAACTGGTTGAATAACATGCCAATAGTATCAATAGAATCCATCAGTGTGGGGGAAGACCAAAGTCCAAGAGGAAGGAATATACGTCTTCAGAAGCGTACCCAGGACAGAGACCAGGGATAGTGTGCATTGCCACAGTGCCCAAGTGAAGGAGAGAGCAGGCGGCAGAACAAGCTTGCTTGCAGTTGAGAGAGAAAGCTGGAAGGGGGCTCATGCAAGACCAGGAGACAGCACCAGTACCATAGGAGTTGAGGGGGCATCAGTGATGTCTTCCTCAAGCAGAGGACTAGAGACTTTAGGCTGCTTGGGTACTTTAAAAACAAAGGGAGAAGGCCCAGAGAATACACGTGGGAACGGGGTAGCCAAGGGGCTTGTAGCCCCTTTAGTGAGCACCATTTTGTTGTGTTTGGCTCCAGGGGACAACATCCTGGAGGACACGGCGGGAAATCTTTATTACAAAAGATTTGAGGTTTGAAGCTAGCCAGGGGTTAGCCTTCAGACAAAATTAAGGGCATATATCTTAATTTCCTGGAATACAAAATAAGGAATTCCTTTTGAAAAAAAAGGGGGAAAGTTTGAAGAATATCAAAGCCAACACAAATGTGGATAAACTTGTCTTTATTGGGAGAAATGATTCTACTTAAATAGTAGACAAGGGTTGATGATCACTCATTAGGTAGACAGAGTGGCAGAAGGGGTCATGTTGGGATGAGGTCATACCAGGATCAGTCAAGGGCAGGTATGATAATACAGTATAGTGGAGATTGAACTAGACCCATTTATGGAAGGTGAGGAATTCCCAAAATTTGAAAGTAAAACTGACCAAATCAATGCACATATCATTATTTTAAGGCCATATTGAAATAGCATTAATGATGCAATTTCCAACAAAAGGCAAGAGCACAGTTGACTAGGGCTTGACCTTCTAAGCCAGGGTAACACCCATTATTGACATGGTTAGGAGTACCAGTGATCTCAGCCTCACCTTACCATCAGAGTCAGAGCACATATCATCAGGGTCAGAGAGGCGTTGTCTCAAATACTCAATCTCACCTTGCAAGGTAGCTACTTGATTGGTTAGCAAGGCAAGGTGAGTTTCAGGTGTAGGTTCTACTGGTGGAGGGTTTGTAACAGAAGCTTAACGTCAAGTGGTAGCCTTGAGTTCAGCATGGTTCCCAAAACTTAGCCTCAAAAACAGAGGAAATTTCCACCAAAGGAGCAGGAGAAGCACTTCAATGGAAGCTAATCTGTTGTAAACTTAGTTTTAAACCTGACACAGATTATTTCTAGTGCAGCCTTATCCAGACCATATTTTTGGTGCAGATGTTGGCCTCAATTATCAATGGGGGTCCTAACCCACACGAGTTGGGACTAACATGCTCTCAAAATTGGTTAAGTTCATTAACTAAGGTCTCAAAATCCTGACAATACTTTTGAAAGTGTTGCTTCTATCTGCCCACACCATGCAGCTTGGTGATCATTCAATTCACACATTTAATTCTCAATGTATCCAGGGAGCAAGGAGCAACGAGAGTTCAAAGATGAGGTTAAGTACTTCTGTGAAGTCAGCAAGTTGCACTGGTTATCTGAAATACAAGCAAAGAGGCTATGGGACCATTCTTGAAAGGCCATATTTTGTGCATAGTTGTTTGAGACAGCGGTGAATACAGCAGTTAAGAGCTGTTTCTGGGACCCTAGCGCTAATTGATGATGAAACAAGGTGGGTTGGATAAATTGGTTAACTAACACGCCAATAGTCTCCATAGGCTCCATCAACACAGGGGGAAGACCAAATTCCAAGAGAAAGGAATACAGATCTTTGAAAATATACCCAGGACAGAGACCAGGAATAGTGTGCATTGCCACAGTGCCTGTGTGGAGGAGGGAGCATGTGGCGGCGCAAGCTTGTTCATAATTGAGAGAGAAAGGGGAAGGGGGCCCACACAGGCCTGGGAGACAACACCATTACCATGAGAGTAGAGGGGGTGCCGCGCTTTTTGCATTACAGCGCCACAACTATTTGAGATTATAGGGCATAGGACATTTGCCAGAATACATTCATATGTGAGGATATGAGTAGTGCTGTATCAGAAGAGCCAGGATAGAACAGAACCATGATTATTGCCCAGCAATGGCTTCTGATTGCGCAGAAGCACTTAAGGATTAGGATAAAGGTCAACCAGATTAAGGATAAAATAAAGATGTTTCAAAGATGTTTTATTGTAAATAATTAATTCTTCTTATACCTTCTACCAGGGTAATCTCTGGGCTGGTAGCAATGTCTTCTAGGACATTCTAACACGCCCCAATTTTGGGTAATTATAAATCTAGGTTTGGCACTTATTGTAAGTCAACCAATAAAATATTTTCATCTTCACCCAGCACCGGCAATCCTTGCTGGCATGGAATACTTTACTACTTCAGGATCACTTCCTACTTTTCTGGCATACTGTAAGCTTAATGCTTATTAATGTGATAAATATGTGAATTTGAGATTATGGGGAATCAAACCCAGCGCCTTGGCGCTTGGTGTAAAATTAAAGTAGCGCCTGCAATATTTGCCAGGCGGTGTTTGCAATAATTTTCAGTTGGTGGGGTGGCGCTTGACGTAAAAGTAGTTTGGCGCTTTGGCGCCTAATCCAATTTCTAGTCGGCGCCTTGTTGCTTGTGTATTTTTAAAGTGCCACAGCGGCCAAATCATGTTTTATTTAATTGCCGCAGCGGCGCTTATTATTGGCTAGTTTAAGGCTCAGGAAGCAGACTAATGCTGATCCAATATGCATATAGTTTATACTACCAATTTATGTAGTTTGATAGCTGCAATTAATATCTGCAAGCTCCGCCATAATTAGTATCATTGTATTTTGTATTACTAATTTATTGATTTGGTTGTAACAGTCCCAATCCGTGGGCTCTGTCATAATTGGCATAATTGCTTGGTTAAAATTCCCAACATATTCCCCCACTTGACCAAGCACTACTTCCTTTCTTTCCAAGATGAATCCTACTTTCAACAACAACAACAAACGCCAGAGTATGCGCCAAGCATACAACGCTAATATGGCCACCATGGGTGAGGCAGAGTGTAATGCCTTCTGTAAGATGCCCCACTCTGTCAGGATTGCCTTCCTCAACCATCTTTGCTCCAGCAAGGATCAATTCTGCAAGAAGGACTGTGCCACCACTGTGGCTGGCTCCGCCCTTAATTCCTCTTGCAGCTCTAATGCTGGTGACCTCTTTGAGGAGGACTCCATGTTTGACAAGCCTCCTCCTGCCCCCATCACAACTCTTGTCAGTAGTCATTCTGGCGCTTTGCGCCCATTTTTGAAGCGCTTGCCTTCCTCCAGTGAGCCTCCAGCCACCCCTTTGTCAATGCTTTGCGCTCGTTGCAACTTGGACAATGTTGTGAATAACAGCATTCACCATGTTTTGATTTTGCCTTTGTTGGGCCATTTTGAAGACAAATCTCTTGCTTTTGCTTTTGACTCTCAAAATGAACTGGCTTCCGCTTCAGGAAATATGATTTTTTGGTTTCCTGACTCTGCAGCAACTCACTTGCCCCACTCATGCTTGTGGCAAGTGATCCTACCGTCCTGGTAGTGTTTTGTGGTATTCCTAACCACTATATATTCCATTTCATATTCACCAATAAAGATTAAGTTCTATTTGCATTTTTGTCTTTGTGTCTTCTGTACTTCTACGCCTCACTCAAGCCACGCCTAGTAGAGATTATTCATCCAGGACCGCAAGGTAAACACTATTGCCTTCCCTGTCATCTAACCAAGACTTAGTACAAATCTAATCCTAAGGTTAGGATTCTCTGTTGTGTGTCTGTGCCGCGCCTCAGAACATGACAAAAATGGTGCTCACTACAGGGGCTGTAAGCCCCTTGGTTATCCCTTTTGCATCTACGTTTGAAGGTCCCTTGTCTCCACCTATTTGGGAGTCAGCCTCGCCTGAAATTACCAGCCCTCCTATTGAGGAAAACATCGCTGACCCGCCTATTGTCCTAACTGTATTGAACCTTGGGAATGATCCCTGCTTAGTTGAGTACTCTATGGGTACCCCTGACTTAGAACAAGTCATGGTGGTAGCCCTTGGGATAGCTTGGGACGGGCCATCCCTTGCCTTCAGTTACAGTTTAGCTGTGCCAAATACTATGAGTTAATTGTGGCCCTACAGTTTCCACAACACCTCGTCCCAGCAGCTGGCTCCGCTGATCATCTGCTGTCATCCTTTGTACAGCCCGCCTTGGCCCACCACCAGATGGTGTTGGGACTCTACGTCCAAGAAATCTCGTCTCTACAAGCAGCTTTTACCCATCATTTGGACCAGTTTGCTGCCTACCAACAGTGGATCCATTCCCTGTTCTCCCAGGTATCTGATAATCAATGTGATTTGGTCACCTCTCAAACATGTTTAGTCAATTCCATTGAGCAAGCCGCCAGTCCATACCTGAGTTGTTAGGGAGCAATATCATGAGTTTCACCAGTTAGAACAACCCTGGCGCACTCAAGTAGACTCCACCCTAAACGCTTATCTCTCTGATTTTTAGCGCCTAGTGCAACAGCTCAATGCATTCAGTGCCTATTCCTTTGAACAATTGCAACAGGTAGCTGACCTTGCAGCCCAAGGTCTAAATAAGCTCAGTGCAGAATTCAATCAAGAGAGAGCTACCACTGCTGCTGCTATAGCCAAACTTCAGAGTCAGGTGAATGAGCTATCTACTCCCAAACCTGATGCCCCGCCTTCTCCTCCTGCTGATGATCTGGTGGACAGAGAGCAGAGGATCCGGGAAGCCATCTGAGATTTATGTGCTTCCACTTGAAGCAAAGGATGTCCTACTGAAATGCCTCAACCTGATCCCCAGGTTCTTACGCTGACTGCTCAGGTTGCTGAACTACAGCAAGAAGTTGCTCTTTTACGTGAGGTAGTGACAGCCACTGCTAGTCCACTTGGGGTTAACAAGGAGGATGGCTGTTGTCCTGGTTTGGCGGGGGCTCCTCAAATCCACTGTGCCAGAGAGTTGATTGCCCTAGCTAATTAGGTGGATCATTTGAAACAAGACCAGACTGAGTTGGACAGGGACATACAGGAAATGAGTGAGTTGATTGATTTGGTAAACAACAGATTTTCCCCTTGCCTATCAGTGGGGTCATCCCTTACTTAGCAACTGGCTGAGCTCTCCACAGTTGTCACTACCCAAGGACAACGCCTAGATGTTACTGAATACAGACCACTCTAGCCAACACTATGGGTTCCAGAACTACCAAGACTCTGACGACCCTTGAAGAAAGTGTTTGACAGCTATTGGCTAGACAACCTCCCTCCAAATCTGAAGCTGAGTTCTCCCCGCGCATAAATGTACTTGATAGCAACAATGGTGGACAACTCCTGAGGCACACTTCAAGCCTACTTTTAAGCAAGTCTTTGATCCTAAAACCTCGACTATTGCAGCCTTCTTAACTATTTACAAGACTGCTATGAGACAAGCATCAGACAAAGTTAAGAAAGAACATATTCTGACTTGCCTACACCCAACCTATCAAGAGGTAGTTGTATCAGAGCTGCCCTCTATCAAGACCTGGGAGGACATGAAACAGCCCCTGATTGACAAGTTTGGTGGTGATCTTAGCCTGGAGGTGAAAAAGGATTCTTTCATGCACATATCCTTCAAGCCCAAGGAGACATTAGCTGAATTTGCCAAAGATTTTACATAGAGGGACAACAGTTAATAACAAGCAGACAATTGATGGCGCATGAAGCATATATGGCCTGCGCCCAGGCCCTCAAGGTAAATCAACTCCTATGCCTCCATTTCAAGGCCCACAAGGCTATTCTGTCCTCCATGAAAAGTATAAAGACACTGCTCCAAGATATGCATCTTACCCATTCTGGGGCAGTTGTTTATGAAAGTTGTGCCACTTCTAACTCTGACTCCTCTTCTTGCGGCCCAAGTATCCTCACTATGAACTCCCAAAATCCTCCTCAACGTCAAGGTTGCCACAACTGTGGTCAGATAGGCCACCACTCTTGCATCTGCACCAATATGCGGGTTGAAGGAGCTGATCCCAAGGATCAGTCGGGAAAAGAACAGTCAACCTAGAGGCAGAGACACTCTTGGTTGACAGTTCTTCCCAGTCTCCTCCTACACCCCCGCCTGCTACTTTTCTGAGCCTGTTGATGATGAAGCTCCTCCTATCCTCCTCCTGTTCCATGACATTTCTGACAATTCTGATGTGGAAGAATTTGATGTTGAAGACCATGATGCATACAGATATTCTGTTCTTGCTGTCCCTGAGACTATTGCCGTTCCCTACAAGCTACAATCTGGGAAGACTACAACTACCACTAATCCCTTGTTTGAGGCCAAAGCAGTTGTCTCCCGCCCCTATCTTACTCAGGCAAAACAGTCCCCTGTATTAGTGGAATCATCAGAGGTAGCTGCTGAAGTTGTAGACGCTGTTTTCAAGAATGTATCTGTCTCACTCCCTGTCCAAACTGTATATAAGGAGTTTCTGGGACTACAATGCATGATTGAGATATGGGACAAGGAACTAGCTGAGGCACAGGATATCTTGGCTGTTATGCCACCCTTTGGACGCACCACCACCTGAGTAGAGATATCTATCCAAAAGGTCAAGATCAAAGCCGTCCTGGACACTGGTTCTCTGGTCAATGTTGTTTCTTCTAAACGGATATAGAAGCTTAAGCTGGCCCCTGATCTCAACTACCATCAATCCTATGGCACTGCTGTTCTCTCCATGACTTGCGCCATTGGTGCGTACTCTGCCTTACCAATACAATTTGGTAAACTCCTGTTGGCTGCGCCGGCTGTTATTCTAGAAAATGAGAGCTATGACCTTTTGGTTGGTACCCAGTTCCTTTGGGAATATAATGGGATTATCAACCTAAAGGATGGTTATCTTTCTATCCTAGGGTATGAAGTTCCTCTGATCTTTGAGGAGCCAAGCAAAGTTCCTGGTAAACGTTTGAAGACATGTACTCTAGAGTACCCCACTGGAGTTTTCACCCTAAAATACCAAACCCATTCCACCAACATGAAGTGTCCTCCCATGGCTTGTCCTGCATCTGAGGGAATCCTTCTCATGGCCACGTCTGCTGTCACCATCCCCCCAGGCTCTCAGGATATCCTAGACTCCCAGATATCATATGAACTACCTGAGCAGACTTTCTTAGAGCTGTACTCCCCTCCTTTGCTGGGGCGTAACAAGCCGTACCTTTGTCCTGGAATTCTGGACGTTTCCCACAAGGATCCTGTTCAATTACTAGTTTCCAATCTTACTGCGCTATCTATCACAGTATCCAGAAGACAGGTCGTTGGTTACAGAAAGTTGTTAAATGCTCCTGACTTCTTGTCTCTTCAGCCTTTTGGAAAGTTTCAAGACTTTAACCTACACAAAACAATCCTCAGTCCTATCTCTGTTCACTGCCCAAGACTTCCCTCAGTTGTCCCCGTTTCAACAGAAAGTAGTGCTTGATTTACTAGACCAGTTCTCAGAAAACTTTGCTAAAGATAGTACTGATTATGGGCTAGCCAAAGGTGTGATTCATCAGATTGACACAGGGGATGCTCTTCCTTTTGTGCCAAGCCATACCGCCGCAGCCAAGTGGAAGATGCATAGGTTTCTAAGGAGCTCAAACAACTACTGGATGCTGAACTGCTAGCTCCCTCTCAAAGTCCCTGGGCTTCCCCCTGCTCATCTTAAAGAAAAAGGATGAAGGCCACCGGATTGTGATGGACTATCAAAGGTCAAATTCTCTAACCAAGAAAGATTCCTATCCTTTACTGCGCATTGATGATGCCCTTTGACGCCTTGGAGGTTCAAAGTTTTTCTCTGCCATGGATTTAGTGTCTGGCTACTGACAAGTTGACCTCTTTCCTGAAAACCGTCAGAAGGCTGCACTCATCACATCAGAAGGATTGTAAGAACCTACCCGCATGCCACAAGGGCTCTGTAATGCCCCGGCAACTTTCCAGAGGGCCATGGATTTCATCCTGTGTGATTTGAAGTTGTCGTGTGTCTTAGTCTACCTAGATGATATAACAGTCTTCAGCGCAACTTTCAGAGATTACCTAGCCCACATAAAGAGTTGTTCATAAAGATCTGAGAAGCTGACCTCAAGTTAAAGCCCTCTAAGTGTGCTTTCTTCAAAGAGCGCCTTGAATTCCTGGGCCATGAAGTAACCCAAACAGGAATTTGTCCAATGACCAAGAAGGTTGAAGCCATTGACAAAATGCTTCCGCCCACCAACTTCTGAGAATTACAAGTCTTTCTGGGCATGATGGGTTATTATAGACAATTCATTCCTGATTTTGCTGATACTAGAAAACCCCTGGTCCAACTATTGTGTAATGTTCCTTTCAAATGGACCGCCAGCCAACAGCAAGCCTTTGAGACTCTAAAGCAGAAACTCAAAGAAGCACCCATTTTAGTGTACCCCAACTACAATAAGGAATTCATCTTGTACACTGATGCTAGTGAGCTTGCTATTGGGGCTATCTTGGCTTAGCTTGACAATGAAGGTGTGGACCACCCTGTAGCCTATACTAATTGTGTGCTAAATAAGCATGAAAAGAATTATAGCGTTACAGAGAAGGAGTGTCTTGCTGTGCTGCATGCAGTCAAACAATTCTGCCACTATGTATATGGTACCCATTTCACAGTTGTCACTGACCATGCTTTGCTCAAATGGTTACATCAATTTAAGGAGACTGAAGAGCGCTTAGCCAGATGGGCTCTCTGCCTGCAAGGTTATGATTTCACTGTGCTCCATTGCCCCAGGATTCAACATCAGAACGCTGATGGGTTATCCCAAATGCCCATCCTTGCCCTACATCCTGCTGAGGCAGAACAACTGTACAAGCTAATTGGCTACCCTTCTTCCTGGAAAAGTGAGACAGAAGAGGTTTGACTTGCCCAGTCCAAATTGTCTGAAGACACCCTCATACGCGACAACCAACTCTTCAAGAAGGTACAGGGTCAATACCTGCCATACGTGCACCCCAGTCTTTGCCTCTCCTTGGTGTCACAAGCTCAAAAAGAAACTGGCCATGGAGGCATTGCCAAGACCTTTGACTGGCTTTAGAAGAATTACTTCTGGGAGAATCTTTGCCTGTTGATCCCAGATGTCATAGCTAGTTGCCATGACTTCCAACTTCAGTGGCCCTGAGCTGCTTCCCATGAGTTCAAATTGGTTCCCCCTCAACACGCTTTTCACACTGTCAGCATTGATGCTGTAGGTCCTCTCCCCCGCTCACGCTCCGGATGCCGCTTTATCCTGATTGCCGTTGACCACTTCAGCAAGTGGGTAGAAGCTTGCCCTACTAAAGACATCACTGCTAAGACTACCACTGCCTTCCTGCTACAGGATGTTTTCTACTGCCATGACTGTCCTCAAGTGCTGTTATCAGACAACAGAGCCAACTTCAATGCCAAACTTGTAACCTCTGTTGTTGAAGCTCTAGGAACTCGCCAGTCTTTCTCTGCCCCCTATAATCCTTCCACTAATGGGGCAGTTGAGTGTGCCAACTTGACACTGGTTTCTATCATGAGGAAACTCACCTACTCTGATGCTGACAATTGGGATCTATACTTACCTGCTGCACTCTTTGCCTATTTTCTGAGCAGGCATCAGATCACAGGATACTCCCCCTTTGCCATGTTGTATGGGCGTGAAGCCTCCACTCTGTTGCTCTTGGGGGTTCCCCTACTCTCCTCTGATAAGGCCATGAACCCTGACAACCACATCAAAGACTTAGTCAACCGCATCATTGATATACAGGCCACAGTCTACACTTCTGCCTATAAGTCTAAGATTGTTCAAGCTCTCTCCTGACAACGCTGGGCGCTCCCCCTTGCCTGAGTTTGCTGTTGGTGACCATGTCCTATACTATCAACACTGTGTGGGTGGGCGCGCGCACAAACTAGACTCCCTGTGGATTGGTCCTTTAGAAGTGATTTTCAACGAGGGTCTGAGTACACTTTAAAGCTCCTCTCCAGTGTTTTCCCTTTTGCCCGTGTACACATTAAGTTACTCTGAAAGTATCACCCCCCAAAGGCCAATCTAGAGGGGGGCAATGTCGTGAATAACGGCATTCACCATGTTTTGATTTTTGCCTTTGGTGGGCCATTTTGAGGAAAAATATCTCACTTTCACTTTTGCTACTCAAAATGAATTGATAACCAATTCAGGAAGTACAATTGTTTGGTTTCCTGATCCCTGCGCAACTCACTTGCCCCACTAATACTGGTGGTGAGTGATCCTACTGTCCTGGTAGTGTTTTGTGGTATTCCTAACCACTATATATTCCATTTCATATTCACCAATAAAGATTAAGTTCTATTCACATTTTTTTCTTTGTGTCTTCTGTACTTTTGCGCCTCTCTCTAGCCACGCCTAGTAGATATTATACATCCAGGGCCGCAAGGTAAACACTATTGCCTTCCCTATCATCTAACTGAGACTTAGTACAAATCCAATCATAAGGTTAGGATTCCCCGTTGTGTGTCTATGCTGTGCCTCAGAACACAACAGACAAGGTCCTCATGGACTACCCCAATCTGCTGAGCAAGTTTGGGGTTTTCCATCACAAGGAAACCATGTTCAGTTTTGTGCAGGCCATGCACTCTGACAAGGACACCATGTCCCCTATTCATGCCGGTGAGCTCTACCATGGCCGTTACAATGCCTCCTGCTTGGCTGCTGAGGTGCGCCTTGGCCTTCAGTCTGCTTCCTTGGCGCCTGGCCAGATCTCTGCCCAGCAAGCCCACACTATTGCTATCCAAAATGAGTATATAGATGAGGTGGCTTGGATTTGGTCCCTTGAGCTTGCCGCTGACCCGGCATTTCATCAAACCCTGGACCTTCCTGTCCAGGCCACACCAGTTGACGCTTCTCAGCCACTTTTAAGGTGTTTCTTTCAGCAGTGAGTACTGGCAACGCCAGTCTCTATCTTCCTTTGGCTGCCGCTGCGTGCCACTTCATGTGGTACACCCCAATAGCTGCCAGCCTGGCCATCCAGGGTATGCTGGTTGTTGCCTGGAGCACTATCATGCTCTGGCCTATCAGCTCCAGGTCCTGTTGCTGCTGGCCTACTCCTATATGGAGGACGCCCTGATGGACTGCTTGTCAATTGGGGCTTGTTTTCTGCTTGTGGTGGTTGGGGTTGCCTTGTGCCTGTGAGCCAGCTCCGCCTTCCGCTCTGTAACTGGACCTCCATGTTGCAGAACTCTCAGTTGGCCTGGTCTCAGATGCTGGTGATCTTGGCGCATGTGCGCCAGTGCCTTGCAGCATCCTCCTCTCAGCCGCACAGAGGCGCCCCTGCTCCCAGAGACTGCCCCCAGTGAACTCCCTTTTGCAATAAACTTGCTTGGCATTTCATTATTTCTTATTATCTTTTTAATTTAATCATTTTTGTTTATTATTTATTTTTGTTATCATCTTGTATATTCTTAATTTCTTATTTTTTCATTTATTTTCTTTTGAATCTTTCTCAGAGATATGACCTCATTCAGTCAACTGAGCACACAGTCTTTTTGTTTATTTTTGTGTGCCTGTTTAGGTCTTACAGCAACTTTGCAAGTCTGGTCCCCAGGAGTTTAACTTAGAGTTATTCTTTTGGAGCAGCATATTGCTCCCCTTCCTAGAGGAGGCTTACATAAAGTATTTGTACTATTGGTTGTGCCTAGAAAATTCCTGGATAACTCATTGTCTTGGTGGGAAATTTGGCTGGCGCCAGAGTAAGCAACTGGTCGTTTGTTTCCAAAGTAGAGGTGGCCAGCGCTGCTCACGTCTTTGCAAGAATGGGGTTTCCTTTGAGTCTGTTGACTTCTTAGGCCCTTAATTCAGCAAATGTGACTGGTACAGTTTGAACCTGTGAACACTCTTGTTTGCTTCTGTAATATCAAATGTGCTTTGAGTACAATCATGCAGCAAGGTAAGTGTAACAACTTTCTGCTCAAAGCACTTCCATGAATTGATGCAGACCTTAGCGTTCCCAAACAACAGGGTTGGTGTAACAACCTGTTGTTTGATAATGCTTTCAAGCATTTCTGCAGGGACATCACATGTATTCTCATACTCTAGTTGTGTATCCTTTTAAACTTGCACCACAGCATGAACTCAAAAACTGAACTGACGCCTTCCCATTGATGTTATGTGTTACTTCCTATGATGCTGGTCCCCGTTGCGCTCAGATGTGCCGCCTGCAGTAACCAGTGCTTTTCCAGTTGACTCCTTCTTCTACATACAAATGTGTGCCCCCTGTAGTGAGCACCATTGCTGCTCTTTTTGAATCACAGCGCCACAAATATTTGAGATTATAGGGCACAGGACATTTGCCAGAATACAGTCATATGTGAGGATATGAGTAGTACTGTATCAGAAGAGCCAGGATAGAACGAAACCATGATTATTGCCCAGCAATGGCTTCTGATTGCGCAGAAGCACTTAAGGATTAGGATAAAGGTCAACCAGATTAAGGATAAAATAAAGATGTTTCAAAGATGTTTTTATTGTAAATAATTAATTCTTCTTATACCTTCTACCAAGGTAATCTCTGGGCTGGTAGCAATGTCTTCTAGGACATTCTAACATGCCCCAATTTTGGGTAATTATAAATCTAGGTTTGGCACTTATTGCATGTCAACCAATAGAATATTTTCATCTTCACCCTGCACCGGTGATCCTTGCTGGCATGGAATAGTTTAGTACTTCAGGATCACTTCCTACTTTTCTGGCATACTGTAAGCTTAATGCTTATTAATGTGATAAATATGGGAATTTGAGATTATGGGGAATCAAACCCAGCGCCTCGGCACTCAATGTAAAAGTAAAGCAGCGCCTTGGTGGCTGCAATATTTGCCAGGCAGTGCTTGCAATAATTTTCAGTTGGTGCAGCAGCGCTTGACGTAAAAGTAGTTTGGCGCTTTGGCGCCTAATCCAATTGCTAGGCGGTGCTGCGTTGCTTGTGTATTTTTAAAGTGCCGCGGCGGCAAATCATGTTTTATTTAATTGCCGCAGAGGCGCTTATTATTGGCTAGTTTAAGGCTCAGGTCAGCAGACTAATGCTGATCCAATATGCATATAGTTTATAATACCAATTTATGTAGTTTGGTAGCTGCAATTCATATCTGCAAGCTCCACCATAATTAGTATCATTGTATTTTGTACTACTAATTTATGGACTTGGTTGTAACAGTCCCAATCCGTGGGCTCTGTCATAATTGGCATAATTGCTTGATCAAAATTCCCAACAGGGGGAATTGGTGATATCTTCCTCAAGAAGAGGACTAGAGACTTTGGGTTGTTTGGGTACTTCAGAAACAAAAGGGAAGGACCAGGAAAGCACAGGGGAACAAAGTAACTAAGGGGCTTGCAGCCCTGTAGTGAGCACCATTTTGTTCTCTTTGGCTCCTGGGGACAACATCCAGGAGGACACAGCAAAAAATCTTTATAAAAAAAGATTTGAGGTTTGAAACTAGCCTTGGGTTAGCCTTCAGGGCAAAATTAAGGGCACATATCTTAATTTCCTGGAATACAAAATGAGGAATTCCTTGACAAAAAAAGAGGGAAAAGTTTGAAGAATATCAAAACCAACATAAATGTGGATAAACTTGTCTTTATTAGGAGAAATTATTCTACTTAAATAGTAGACAAGGGCCAATGATCACTCATTAGGTAGACAGAGTGGCAGAAGAGGTCACATTGGGCTGAAATCATACCATAATCAGTTGCAGACTGGTATGGCAATCTGGAATGGGTGGACATTGGTATTGTCCCATTTATGGAAGGCAAGGAATATCTGAAGTTAAAAGCAAAATCAACAAAATCTTTGCACATATCTTATTCAAAGGCTATATTGAAATACCATTAATGGTGCTATTTCTGTTGGCCCCCTTCTTTATCATGCTAGAGAACCTGCATTCTACCATCCAGGGGCCCATCATTAATTTCCCTAAGTTTGATATTGTGCTGGGACTGAACTGGTTTCAAAGGAATAACCCCATGTAGACTGGGCAACCTCATTATTGACCATCAAACGTGAAGGTGTCAATCACCAGATCTCTCCTGACTCAGTGGACCAACTCCTGTGCAACTGTCAGGAATTCTCTTTCTGAGATTAATGACAACAATTTGTCTCTTGAGACATCATCAGAATTAATCCTCTCTTTGGGGTTGATTTGGTCTTCTAAAAAGGTTGGATCAGTTAGTAGTAGCTGCTCTAAATTACCTAAAAACGTTGATTTTCAAACAGTCTTTGATACAGGAAATACAACACCGGGGTTTGAACCCGGGTCTTTTGCTGGCCAGCCCTACTTTCAAATTTACA
Source organism: Entomophthora muscae (assembly GCA_014839935.2). Lineage (NCBI taxonomy): Eukaryota > Fungi > Entomophthoromycota > Entomophthoromycetes > Entomophthorales > Entomophthoraceae > Entomophthora > Entomophthora muscae. The sequence goes on from QTSX02007293.1 coordinate 90,067, forward strand.
AAAACGTTAGTTTAAAGGATAGCAAATTGTTACCTTTCAAATTCAATTCTAGCCAATCAAACGCTACGCCAATCCTTTTTAAATTTACTTCTGGATATGATGGTGACGTTGAGAGTTCTTGTGTCTCTGTTTCTGCTGTTGCCTTGCCGTTTGCTTCAGGTTCTCCTGTTGGTTCCTACTCCTCTTGCCCAGTTTTAACTGGGGAATAGCTGGGCATTTCCTGTTCCTGCCTGGCCATGTTTTAATTATTTTTTAATCCAAAAAATGGTTTTAAGATCTCTTAAGTCATCATATTGGTTAATAATTCTAAATTCATATTTTAAACTACCAAGGATCTCCAAATTCCCCAATTTTATCCCCATGAGATTTGATCTCCTTTATGTTTCCCTAGATTATCATTTTTGCCACCATGCTATATAAGGCTGGTAAGATATGATCTATCTCTTGTTCAATCAATAAAGTCTACATTCATCTAATTGACTGTTGTTAATTTTTATTTTTATAAAACCTCTAAATTTCCAAGGCCATGAAATTGCCCAAGACTCCTCATGGAGAGTAGCTTGGGTATAAATGGTTACTCTGGTTTGTTTTGACTTTGATGGTGTTTACTAGTGTTTTGATAGGTTCCCGCGCTGATTCAGGCACAACGGCAGACTCCCAGTTCCTGGATAGCTCTTGGCGCCGCGTGATTCCAGGAGTCTTGTATACAGCAAGTCCCCTCTCCACAAATCCCCCTGTGCGTGAGGAGACCAAGTTTTATGGTTCTCCTCCTTTGGCAAACAAACCTCAAGTGTTTTGTCCTTTGGCTTTGGCCTTTTTGTTAAGTTATCTCAGCGCGTACTTTTTCCTGGGCCGCTTTAACCCTCTCCTAGGTTGGTACTGACTCCTTGGAGAGTTGTTTCATCTTGGAATGGTTTCTGTACCTGTGGGATCACTGGTCATGGGAGGAAATCCTTTGGCAATTATTCACCACCTAGGAGGGTTACTTCCTAGCGGGTGGGTGCCTGACAGTAACCACCTCTTTGTACACATTATGGAGACCCTGAACAAAAAGGAAAACCTCAAGGGAATTGACAGGGACTCCTGCCAGTATGAGATCATACACTTCAAGGACCACCAGGATACCACTACTCCTCAGGATTTCATAATTGTAGCCCACCACCCCAAAATCTTCAAAGAGGCTCTACCAGGGTTGCCACCAGAGAAACATACCCAACACTCCATCCAACTCAAAGGAGCTGTACCTAAGGTGCAACTCATCAACCAACTTACCCCAAACAAAGACAACACCATATGTGCTTTCCTCAAGGAGGTGTTGGAAAAGGGCTTATCTGCCCCTCACAGTCTCCCTTTGGTGCTGTGGTATTCTTTGTGGCAAAAAAAACAGTACTCTTTGATTAGTCATGTATTACCAAGCCCTAAACAAAGTTAACATCAAAAACTTTTACCCACTCCCACTCATTGAAAACCTCTTTGATGCCCTGGGGTGGCGCCACAGTCTTCTCCAAGATTGACCTAACCTCATGCTACAACCAAATCCGTATCAAGGAGGAAGATATACCCTAAACAGTCTTCCTGTTGTAATATTTACTCTATTGATGTTGATTAGCCTTACAAAAGGATAGTTATTCAGCATAGTTAGTTTAGATTATACACTTTTTCTTCTCAAAGATTTGGATGTAAAGTATGATACTTTAATGTTAATTATGCATCTAAGCATAGCCATTATAACATGTGGCTCAACTGAGAAGATGCTTGAGCCTAATACCTTGAACCCCTTTCCTTAGCCCCAAACCCCCTCCAGTTCCACAGTACTAATTGGCATTAGACATTAGTCTGAGTCATTAGCACTGAATGGACTATATAACTCTCTTTATCTTTTCAAATAAACAAGACTTTTACTTTTACTTTACACTTACTTGCTTGATATATTTGACTACCCTTAGTTGTTACCTCCATTAGATAGGTAAAGACTTAAGGTCATCTAATTAATGATAAGCTATTGTGAATCTAGCCTTTCCTGTTCTTTTTAAAGCAAGCAGCTTACAAAGAATTACCCAGAAGGACTAAAAAACCCATTTTACGACACTTCTGCACTAAATACGGCTCATAAAAGTGTGTGGTACTCAATTTTGTAATGACAAATGCCCTGTCAACTTTTATGACTTTTATTAACAAGGTGTTGGCCGCCCACATTGACAAGTATGCCCTGGTGTACCTGGACAACTTTATTGTTTACAGCCTTTTGGTAGAACAAACACCATAAGGGCTTGGAGGCAGTCTTTGATACTCTGGTACAACATAACCTGCTAGCCAAGCCCTCCAAATGCTAATTCTTCTGCAAACAGTTGCCCTTCCTGGGACACAGTTTCAAAGCACAGCATCAAGCCTGACAGCCATAAAATCCATGCCATTTGAAAAATGCCACCCCCAAAGGACAAGTCAGAACTTCACACATTCCTGGAAATGGTTGCCTACGTATGACAATTCATCCCTGACTGTGGTGTCCTGACTGTACCTCTGTCTTCCATAACTGGCGCCAAAACCAAGTTTTTATGGACCCCCAAATGCAATATTTGCTTTAGACTTCTTAAGGAGAAACTCACAACCTCACCCATTCTACAATACCCTAAACATGATGGGGAATACCAAATGGAGACAGATGCCTCTGATACATCCATTGGGGGAGTATTATGAATCAAAAACAATGACGGTAATTTCCTGCCTGTAGCCTATGAGTCACAAAAACTGACAGACAGCAAGTGCCAATACCCTATACATGACAAGGAATTGTTGGCAATTATGCACTTCCTGGTCAAATGGCGTTGTTACTTGGAACAACAGGAGGAATTCATAGTATTAACTGACTACAAATCCCTCATATACTTCAAAGCACAAGCAAATCTCTCCTGCCAGCAAGAAAATTGGATAGGATTCCTAAAAAGTCCAATGGGGTCATACAGTACAAACCTGGTCCTGAACTCATTATGGCAGATGCACTCTCACGCCTAAATATTAGAGCTACAAAGGCAAGAATGGGCTTGACCCAGACTAGCCCCTCATTGTACTCCAAACAAAGAACAAAGGCTTCCCCCCTGGCACCACAGACGTAACAAAGGAAACAGTCATTAAGAAGGTTGAACACTGTTGTAACTGTGCTGTTTTAGCAGAGTTATACGGGGAAAAATATTTAGAAACTAGATAATAATCTTTATTGGGAGATAGTGATTATATAGTTCATGTGAATCAAGGATACTAGGAACAAGGTTGCTGATCACACAGTTGGATGAAAGAAGGGGGTGGCTTGATCCTGATAATGAGTCAAGTGCCAAATTGATGTATCCACCGTGAAGGATCATCATCTGTTCATGTTGTTGGATTTGGTAATTCAATTTAACTTGCTAGTCTGGCTTTGGGTGACCGGATAATTGGATTGCAGGTCACAAACCCGCTTGGTTGGAACCTTGTTGGCGGGTTGAGCCTGTGGTTTTGACACACACACCCCCAGCTGAAGGTTGGCCTCCTCTGGGGGCAGGTTGTCAGGAGCCCGGGCGCTGTATTGAATCAGTTGTTGTTACGTGACAGGCAGGGTGGTTTCTCATTGTTTCTGTCTTGCTTTGCAGGGTTGTAGGCAATTTTGGTGTAAGGTCTTGTCCTGCTTGCGTTTCCCAAGCCCTTGCACGAGGTAAGTGTTATTGTTTTTTACCTTCAGAATGTTTGCTGGCCCTACTTTCTTGGGTTGTAGTTTGCTCTTGTCAACATTCATGACCCAAACTTTGTCCCTGACTTCATGTCTATTGCAGATGGGAACAAATGTATTTTGTAGGTGTTCCTTTTCTTTGGCTGTTTCCTTGCTGTTGTCCTCTACTACTTGAGGATCCAAACAAGGGGGGACTTGACTTGTAATTTCCAACTTAGGTCCTGTCAATGCTTGAATAATATTTGGCTGTGTGCCGTACACCAGTTCAAACGGGCTTTTTCTGGTGGATCTGTTCACTTGGGTTTGGCACTCAAGTAATGCAGTCAGTAGCTGCTTATACCAGTCTTTAGGTCTCCCAGAGTGAGTTTGGCTAGGGCTTGCACAAGGCTACCATTAAGCCGCTCTACGCGTCTATTGGCCTGTGGGTGGTATGGTGTTATGAAGGTGTGTTTGATCCCATTCTTGATGAGTTACACATTGGTGTCTTTGGAGGTCAATTCTTTGCCTCCATTGGTTATCAGGAGTTCTGGCTTTCCAAACCTGCTGATTATTTCTTTGCCAATAAATTGTTGTACATTATTGCTGGTGTGTGTCTTCACCGCTTGGGCTACTAGCCACCTTGTTGCAAAGTCAATGGCTGTGATGATGTATTTTTTGTTGTTGTGCTTTCCTGGCATGTGGCCCACAATGTCAAGAGCCCATACTTTGAACGGTAGTTGGGTCCAAATGGGGAGTACAGACTTAGGCTGGGTTTTGCTTTTAGCAAACTTTTTGCAAACTTTGCACTGTTCAAACACTTCCTGGACATTGCGGTATAAAGTTGGCCACCAGGCTTTATGCTTTAGGAACTTGTATAAATTTTGGCTCTTAGTATGTCCAAGATCTCTGTGGTAGCAAAGAATGGTGTTGACTTGCTGATGTGTGGGAATGTAGGGAATGGTCGTGCCATCCGTCATTTTTCTGTGAAGAGTCCTGTATACGTCAGCAAAGAGATGTTCATTCTTGATGACAATTTCTTTGGTGATGACAGTTGTGCCTGCAGGGAATCCTTTGTCTTTTGTATGTAGCACTAAGAGAGGCCAGTCTGGGTCAAGCCCATTCTCTCCTCTTGAAGCACAGACATACAGGTGGGACAGGGCATCTGCCATGGCAAGTTTGGACCTGAGCTTATATTAGATGAGCATGTTAAACCTCTCTAATACTTTCATCCACTGCACTTGGTGGTGTTACAGATTTGCTTGTGTCTTGAAATAGATGAGCAATTTGTCATTGGTTAGTGCTGTGAATTCTTCCTGCTGTTCTAGGTAACAGCGCTATTTGACTAGGCAATGTACAATGGCCAGCAGTTCCTTGTAGTGGATAGGGTATTGGCACTTGCCATCTGTCAGTTTGCGCAATTTGTAGGCTACAGGAAGGAAATCACTGTCACTATTCTTAATTTGCAGTACCCCCTCAATGGATGCATCTGAAGCGTTGGTTTCCATCTGGTTTTCTCTGTCTTGTTTGGGGTATTGTAAGATGGGAGCTTTAGTGAGCTTTTCTTTGAGGCGTCTAAAACAGAGGTCACGTTGGGGGGTCCATACAAACTTAGACTTGGTGTTGTAAAAGTTGCAGCAAAAGGGTTGCTAGTTTCTACAAATAGTTAGTCAGTGACCTAATTCTTAATACTATACCTGTTAATGGTATAGTGACAGCCTATGAAGGACAGAAGAATAAAAGGTGTATAGACAAAACTGGTATTTATTTAGATAGCATTGCACTTATATAGTGTAAGGCGGGGGAATTGCCACCAGAGGCAGGGAGGCACAGAAAAAAGGACTTTCCAAATGGAGGGGAGTGGAGTGGCACAGCTAAAAGCCCCGCGCAAGAGAACAACTGCTTCCTCATGGCTTCCCTTAAGGAGGTAGATATAAATAACTTAGTTGTTCTATTTATAATCCTGGAAGTGAAGCATGTGCCTTGTGAGCAATCAAAAGGCAAATCAAACACCCATTTTTGGCGTGTTTTAAATGTCTTTAACACTATTAGAATTAAGATGCAATAGCGCAACCGCGCAATTGTTCCATTGCTTAATCCCTAGATGGGCAATTGTATGTCTAATTCATTCAGGATCTGCGACACTTGGCGCCTGTTATGGCGGACAAGGGGGCGGTCAAGACGCCACAGTTGGGTATGAAGCGTTGCTCGTAGGCCACCATTCCCAAGAAGGTGCGTAGTTCTGACTTGTCCTTGGGAGGTGGCATCTTGCAGATGGCCTGTATTGTTTGACTGTTGGGTTTGATGCCGTCTTTTAAGACTATGTGTCCCAAGAAGGGTAGTTGCTCCTAGAAGAACTGGCATTTGGAGGGTTTGGCCAACAGTTTGTGTTAGGCCAAGGTTGCAAAGACCTCTTCCAGGTCTTTGTGGTGCTGTTACACCAAGGGGCTAAGACAATAATATTGTCCAGGTAAACTAGGGCATATTTGCCTATGTGTGGCGCAAACACTTTGTTCATGAAGGTTACAAAAGTGGACAGGGCATTGGTCATGCCAAAGTTGAGTACTACTCATTTGTAGGAACCATACTTGGTGCAGAAGGCTGTCTTGGGGATGTCTTCCTCCTTGATACAAATCTGATTGTAGCCTACAGTTAGATCAACCTTGGAGAAGACAGTGGCTCCTCCTAAGGCGTTGAAAAGGTTGTCAATCAGTGGCAGTGGGTAACAATTCTTAATGGTGACTTTGTTTAAGGCGTGGTAGTCTGTGACCAGGAGTAAGGTACCGTTCTTTTTAGCCACAAAGAATATGGCGGCCCCAAAGGGAGACTGTGAGGGGCGGATAAGTCCTTTTTCTAGTGCCTCCTTGAGATAGGCGCACAGGGTGTTGTCTTTGTTTGGGGTCAGCCTGTAAATGGGGTGTGCCTTGGGTACAGCCCCCTTGAGTTGGATAGAGTGTTGTATGTGCTTCTCATGGGGTAGCCCAGGTAACGCTTCTTTAAAGATTTCTGGGTGACGGGCCACAATGTCGCAATCTTGAGGCGTGGAGGTATCCTGGTGGTCTTTGAAGTGTATGATCTCATACTGACAGGAGTCCCAGTCAATTGCCTTCATATTTCCCTTCTTGTCTGAGGTTTCAGTGATGCGTACAAAGACGTGGTCACATAGGAGTTGTTCTACGGAGTCAGGGTAGATCTGGTGGTTGACGCCTTCACGCTTGATGGTCAACACAGAGGTCTCCCAGTCCACATGGGGATTTTTTTTTGTAACCAATCTAACTCCAGTACAATGTCAAACTTTGGGAAGTCAATGACAGGACCTTGGATGGCGGAGTGGAGGTTCTTGAGCATGATGAAGATGGGGGTGGTTTCCCTTGTCACAGCAATGTGATGTTCATCAGCCAGGATCACGTTTTTAATCCACAAAGGATTAGTGGCTAGCTTGAACTTTTACACAAAGCTGCTGTTGACTAGAGTTCAATCTACACCTGAGTCCAGGAGTGTGAGCCTGTGTAACTGCAAAAACGGAAAGGATAGGACATAAGTTTATTGTGATGTCTGGCAATGGTGTATAGTACCGGGTCCTGCAAGGGTACTTGGATCATTGGACATTGGTCCACATTCTTGGGTTAGTACTAATCATTGGGCAAGTCAGGAGTTGTGTGGGGAGAGCTTGGCTTGCTTAATGCTCTCCCTGGGCTTTTCCCTCATCTTGGTTGCCTTGCATGGCAGTGATACAGAAATGAGTCTTGTTTGACTGGCCATTGTTTCCATTCCCATGTCCATTTGAACCTGTGGTTTTGTGATTGGCGTTATTTCCGTTGCTTCCAGGGGGTGGTTAAGTGGAGCGCCCGCCTGGATGGGAATCCTTGGGTCTTTCTTGTTTCCCAGTCTGTGCTTTATGGAGGGTGTTGGATGTTTTTTTGCTTTCTCTGCCTTGCAGTACAAGCTTTGCAGGCTGTTCACTTGGTCCAGGTTCACTTACCTCATTACATGTGACTTGAGGGCATTGTAGTACATGAGTTGTGTGGCTGGGGTGTCAAAGGCCATGTCAGATGGTGCACAAAGTTGGAGTTCCTTGTAGGTGCGGGTGAGTTCCTTCACAGTGCCTGTCTGGGTTAGGTTCTTTACTTGGTGTATGATCATGGGTGCCGTGTCCTTAAGCACAAACATTGCCAAGAAGTCTTGTTTGAAGGTATCCCAGTTCTTCTTGGTGTGTTTTTTGTGCCACTTGTCACACCAGGTGCTGGTGTTATGAGTCAGGCAAATGGAGATTTCTGCAATCCAAAATTGCTGTGGGAATTCCATCTAGGCCAGCTTGCTCTGGGCGGACTGGATACATGCGGCAGCGTTGTTGTTGTTGTTGGACCCAGCAAAGGGTTCCAAGGCAGCGCTTCACAGTCTTTGGGCTATGGAGGGTGGCATGGTGTTTTTGTTGGTTGGCCACAGAATAGAGGAGGGAGCTGAAAGAGCCCTTGTGCAGATATGGCGTTGAAGGTGGGTAGTGGAATCACCGTGTTCTGGTATAGGACAAAGCTATCAGGTATCTCAGCACCAGGGGTGTACGGGGTCCAGTCCAGAGGAAGGCCAGACATAATTCTGTCAAGGATTTGTTAGCCGCGGCAAGTACGGGCAACAGGCAGAATTTTACAAGATGAGGTAGGATGGAGAACCTAGCTGTGCTACCAATGTTGTAACTGTGCTGTTTTAGCAGAGTTACAAGGGGGAAAATATTTAGAAACTAGATAATAATCTTTATTGGGAGATAGTGATTATATAGTTCATGTGAATCAAGGATAGTAGGAACAAGATTTGTGATCACACAGTTGGATGGAAGAAGGAGGTGACTTGATCCTGATAATGAGTCAAGCGCCAAATTGAGGTATCCACTGTGAAGGATCATCATCTGTTAATGTTGTTGGATTTGGTAATTTGAGTTGACTTCCTAGTCTGGCTTCAAGTGGCTGGGTAATCAGATTGCAGGTCATAAACCCGCTTGCTCATAACCTTGATGGCAGGTTGAGCCTGCTGTTTCAACATATGACAGGGTTGTTAGTCTGTATAGTTCTATCCTCTGGTCCTTGCTTCATGATGGGACACTTTCTCTCTGACATTATTAAGTTGGCACTAATACTTTGATAGTTTGTACCTGTAGGGATGGTAGCCCATCCTGCACCTGTATCTGTTACATCACTATTCATCAACTTGTATCCTTAAAATATCTGGAACAGTATTATTTAATGTTAAAAAGAATATTGGTTATAAAATGTATTGATTAGTTATTATATGTCTGATAAAACAACAACTTTATTCAATTAAAGAGGAGAAAGGCTTCTTAATTGTTCACCAAGGGGCAAATATAGGAAGGTATGGGTGGGAAAAGCATATGTTTTGCTCATCAATACAAATAATCTCTTTGGTGGTAGTAGAAGGAACTTGAGAAGAGTGTTGGGGGTCTGGGTTAGAATGTCTTTGGTGGTGTGCCTCAGTAAATGCTAAGTTAATTGATTGGGTTAAGTCAGTAAAGAAAGATTGTGCAACTTCTTGAATTATTCTTCTATCACATAGTCAGACTAAACTTATCAAAATGAAAAAAAGAAGGGGGTGTTTTTGGACTTATCACTGACACTGACATAAAATATGATAAGATCTTACAAGTCCTGTACAAGTACAGACAGTAACAGTACAAACCCCAACTCAAGCCTAGTACACAATTTAATTTATGATGTAGGAGTCTAGCAGCTAATAAATGTCTCATTATTATATAAATATATGGAGTTAATATGTATTTTATCATAATTAGGAGGTTATTTTCAATTTTTATAACCTTTAGTTGCAAGCACTTTGGCAGCCTCTCACACTGCTTCATCTTAGTACTCTGCACAACTTTGTGTACATCTTGTTGGGTTTCTCAATTCATCAACATAGCCTTGAACTATGTTTGGTATGTGTATTCATTGAAAATGTTTGTGAATAAACTGTAAAAATTTGTACTCACCAGAGAAATAGTTAATAAAACTCTAACAAATCTGTATAAAACTGGACTGCTTTTATAGATATCAAGTTGGATGTGCTTTCCCCCAAAATTCTGGACACTTTCAACATTCTTTTTATATAACAGAAAGATTATATCATTATTTGTTCTTATTTCCCTCTTTGATGAAGTTTATAATATTGGATTAATATGGGTCAGTATCCTCAAATCTGGGTCCATCAAGAACTTGATTTTTCATGATTCCTGTGGCAACCACAGTTTCATGCATCCAGGAATTGACTGTTCTCTAATTGGTAAAGAGCACATGAAGTCTTGGTTGAAGCTAAATCTGTACTAGGGGTATTTTAAGATTGCACTTCATTATACCTATCATAAAGGGGTGTGCCATATCTCCTGAAGCTGACATTCAGAAATCAGTCAATGTTCTCTTGATTAGGGGCCACAGGTGGAATGGGCCTGTAGAATTGCAGCAACTGTGGAATTTTTAAATCATGTTGTGGTTCCAAATTCCCTAAAGAATATTAGCATCCCTCATTTTTCAACTACTTGCTGCATAATTTTGGGGTGATAAGTCTTTTTCTTTTATCTTGTAGGCTGAATGGCTGAGGGAGGGATTTATCTATCTACATAACTGGATGAGATCATTTGACTGATTGTTATAGTATTTTAACTTACCTGAGTGATATTCTTACTTGATTGGCATATTCTGAGTGCCAGTGCTAAATAAGGACTAACATTATCAGCTGCCTGTACATGGTGAGAAAAAAGGGACATGTTGGATCTATCAGGAGATGAGACATACTCTTGGATTGTGCTAGGAGTAGAGTCATTGATTTTTTGAGCTTCTATCAATTGGGGCTTTGCCATTGGCAGACCTGGTGTACTCCTGCATAATTTTTTAACCCCAAAAAACAGCTTGTCAATTTGGTTGTTGGCAGAAGAAGACAAAATAAATTTTCAATAAAAACTTGCTAAGAGAATTATATTTTATTATAATTTATTGCTAAGTATTTATAATTTAGTGAATATTATGAATCTAAATTTTTATACATTATAATATAAAACTGAGTAACTTTTAATGATGCCAATGATTTCCAAAAGAATTGATGTAAACCAGTGCTATATATTCTGACTTCTATTTGAGACAATTATAAATTAAATTGATTAAATTAAATTAATTTCAAGCTCACCCCATTTATGATTTAAATTTGGTTCTTAGATGTGAAAATCCAACAATTTTAAAATTATTAATTGTTTTAAGCTTTCCAAAAATTGATATAGTTAAAGAAAATATAAAATCATACGTTAGTATCCCACATTTCTGCTAAATGCATCCCTCATTCTCTTGGTGAGATTTTTCTTGAGTTAGTTAAGTTATTTGCAGTAGGAATTTTAAATTTAGAATTTTTAATATATCAAAAATATAAATATAAGACTTGATAATTTTATTATATATTTTTATTTAACTTGACCGAGTTTCTTGGTTTTATAATTTGATATTTGGTTGTTGGGGGTGACAATCACATTATGTCTGACAAGTTCTAAATCTACACCATTATAGTTGATATTTTTAAATAAAAAAGAAGTTTTGTTTTTATCCCTATAATTTCTATACATTTACTTTAAATTCAAATTTTAAATTGTTACATCTAAAAGAGTTTCCTGTTCTTTATATATTTAAAGAATTTATGTTATGGAATAAAGTTTGCCCTCTTATTCAGAGTATCGAAATCCCCAATGGTCCAGTGGCTAGGATTCCACGCTCTCACCGAGGCGGCTAGGGTTCGATTCCCTGTTGGGGAATTCTAGCTTTTAAAATTTTAGAAAGTTTTTTATAAAAATATATTATAGTTTATTGAAGCTTGAGTATTCTTTGTCAGAACAAACAGTTCAGCACTGTTTGGGGAGATGTTGTCAGTTATTAGATGCTTGATCATAGTGCTGGTATTGATCAAAGGACAGTTAGGTGAAACATTAAGACTAGTTTATGTAGTAGACAAGAGAGCTCTATCTCTAATCCACTCCATCTTTCCCATCATTTTTTAAAAACCAAGAAATTGTATCATTGGGGGGCTGGGGGTATCCACAAGGAGTGCCCATTAAAAAAACAGCTCATTATTGGTAAGGATTACAAGCCAGAGATCAGCTGAACACTAGTTAGCCTGTCAAAAAGTCATGAAAGAGCTTACTCTTATCTTTGGTAAGGGATGCTATCTGATGTTTCCCCTCGGGGTGTTCTTTCCAAACTTGGAGATTGTTGTTTTTGGCTCCTGGGGACAACATCCAAGAGGACACAGCGGGAAATCTTTGTAACAAAAGATTTGAGGTTTGAAGCTAGCCTTGGGTTAGCTCTTCAGGGCAAAATTAAGGGCATGTACCTTAATTTCCTGGAAACAAGATGAGGAATTCCTTTTGGCAGAAAGGAAATGGAAAAGCTTGAAGAATATTAAAGCCAACACAAATGTGGATAAACTTGTCTTTAAGAGAATTGATTCTACTTAAATAGTAGACACAGGTTGATGATCACTCATTAGGTAGACAGAGTGGCAGAAGGGGTCATGTTGGGATGAGGTCATACCAGGATCAGTCAAGGGCAGGTATGATAATACAGTATAGTGGAGATTGAACTAGACCCATTTGCAGAAGGTGAAGAATTCCCAAAAGCAAAGGCAAATTCGACCAAATCTTTACATATATCACTATTCAAAGGCCATATTAAAATATAATTAATGGCACAATTTACAACAGAGATCCTCTCCAGGGTCTTTTTAACCAAGGGTTTGAAGCCCAGTCATGATAGTTGGGGGTGCTTGTTCTATTTGGGTCACTTTTACCTTCCTTGCCATGTGAATTTGCCATATGGCAGAGTGAAAGAGGATAGGTCTGAATTGTGGTGAGGTGGACCATAATGATTTTCAGAAGAAGAGGTCCTTGCTTGGATGGCTCCATAAATGTCCCCTTATTTATAAGCATGAGTATATATCTCCATATTGCTTTGGAGTGCAGTTACATGAAGTACCTATGTGTTATTCTGACTGTAGCTTCTCCACACAGATTGCATCCTTTATATGGATATATTGGTCCACATTTTTCATCTGTTTTATATGCTATGTTCATTACCCTCTAAGTTGTTGCTTGTTGGGAGGTGCTTACAAGTCTGGAGTTTATTAGTTCCAGGATGTCATGGAGTGAGATAAATACATCTTCTCCTTCCAGTGTCTTATCTCTGAGTAGCTTAGGTCTTTCTCCTGGGGCACCTTTTCCTGACTGTCTCAAAGTTTGATGACAATGCCTTTAAATTATTCCAGAAGTGGAGTAGGTTATCCCAAATAATTCATTTATAATCTTTTTCTTTTTGTTATCATTAGATTTGAAAGCCAGTTTAGCCTTCAGGGTATGGATGATCTCATTGTTCACCTTGTCTGGGTCAGCTTATATGACCTTTCACTGGGCTTGTTTCACTGCCTGCCATTATTTCTCCCAGAAGGCTGCTAAACTGGGATTAGCTCTTAGGTCAGGATGTGTCAGCATCCAAAGACAGAGTGAGCAGTTAGTTACAGGGGATTGTGACCTTATTGATAATACCCTGTTTTTTGCCCTTCCTAGGGCAGGTGACCTCCCTGAGTCCTCTACAGCTGCCAAAAATTTCTCAGACCAGATTTGTTGTGCCTTCTCTTCTATATGTAGTAGCCCAAGTACTTCTGCTTTTTTTGGGGCTCAAAGGAAGTCTAGCTTTACTGGCACTGCTGACTCTTTTCCTCATAAGGAGGTATGGATGATTGAGTCCACCTTCTTCTCAAAGGATTTTGAGAAGGAGAGTATGTGGGCTAGATACCACAATTTTGAGTAGACAAACACATTAAGGGCCTAGATTTTAGTTTCTAGGTTGAGCAGGTGGTATTTTAATTTATCCATGCATGCCATGAATGACATTTTAATACTTGTATTAAAAACCCAAGAGTTGAACCCTAGTCCTCTGAAGGCAGATCAGCCCCCCAGGACAGTCCAGGACCCGCCAATCTGTTAACCCACAGACTCAAATAGTTAAGTTGCCCCACAACCCACCGGCCTAATACTGAGGATTCCCCAAAGGGTTGCCAGATTGCTTCCAAACTGGTGCCACTGAAGACCCATACCTACGTGGGAGATGTGGTCTGCCTAAAAGAGGTTGGGAAAATACCTACTACTAGCCCTTCCTCAAGCACCAGCTGTTGCCAGTCCAGAAAAAGTATTGCAATTGGCCAGCTCAAGTGACATGGTAAACAACAGCAGCAAAGTAAAGCACTGCCACTATGGCTCACCAGAGCCAGCCCAGCCAAGACCCGCCAAACTGGTGCCACAGATGGCCCAGACCTACACAGAAGCTGTGGCTTAGACAAGACCCACCATTAGCCCTGCCAATAAGCGCCAACTTCTACCAATCCCTAGTCCAGAAAGAGGAATGTAATTAGGTCGCTCAGGTGACTTGGTGAACCAAAGCGGCAAAATTAAGCATCTCTGTTCACCAGAGTATGCCCAACCAGGACCTGATGCCCTCCAGACCCCAAGCTAGAATCTATGCCACACCAGCAAGCCACCCCTGGATCTGAATCCTGCAAAAAGCAAAGAAGAAAAATCACATGGTATAAAAACACTGGCAGTGTGGTGATGACCATATTGTCATTTTTGATAATAAAGTTTTATGAACCTTTGGTTTGAACAAATCTTACCCTATCTAGACTTAGTGATCTTCCATCTTAATTCTGGCCAAGTAGACAACCAGTCTGCCGCCTCCTCCAGAGACCAACCTGCCAAACCACTCCAGGCATTATACTGTCCCCTGGGAGCCCCCTTTGAACCTGTGCACTTTACTGAATACCCACCCAACCCGGTCTATTAAGAGTATGGCTTGGAAACCATCCTCATTGCTGACCCTTTGGCAAGGACTAGAGAAAATGAATACATAGGATGTGAAGGAAAGTGGTATAAAAGGCTGCCAAGGTTGTTCAAAGACAAATACAATTATCTGCCTGCCTACTTTGTTCCCATGACTCCACCCTTAACCCCTAGACCAGACCGCCCTCTGGAACCTCCCGCTGCCGCTAAGACCACTTCTATCCAACTGTTTGGAGTACTCTATATTATGTTGACAGGGCTGGTGGATTCCATGGTCCCCAACTCCGGATCCTGGTCCCTTCTTGGGCAATCTGTCTCTTACATTATAAAGTTAGCATCCATTCTATGGTGGGCCTTACCCGCCGGCTCGGCCACACCTCACCCCAAGCCGCCCAATGCCTCTATCTATGACTGGCTTCCTGACAATGCAAGCTACAAGGTCCAATATAATCTTTTTTTCTGTTTTTGGGGAGTGCAATACCATTTTTTGAGATTAGTACTCCCAGATGGCAGAAGATTTTATCTGCTGTGTCTATCTGGGATCCATCCTGCGGGGGGGGGTTCTTGAGGACTTGCGGGCAGACAACCTGCAGGCCCAGAGGGAAGGGCCTACCAGAGGATAGGAGTTAACTTTACAATATATGACAAGGATTTGTCTACAATGGCCCAGGGTCTGTTGGAGGGAACCATATAATCCACAAGTTCAGTTAGAGCAATGTACATTACTCTAAATAGTTGTGTTGAAGTGGACTGATTTGGCTACCACAGATTCTTGCAGGCAGTTAGACTGCAGGGTTATAGGCAGGGTCATTGGAACTTGGTAGGCTGACAGGTATTATATTTATTTTTGAATAGTAGAGGGAGAACAGTTATACAGGATTTCCTTGGCCAATGATATCTATCTCTCAGGTTCTGGCTTTGGGGTTTTAAATCAGGATTTCCTCTAGAGTGAACTCTGAATATTCTGGGTTGGGGGATATTACATGAAATGTATCAGGCCAAAGGACGCTCCAGGTGGTCAATATAGCTCAGGTGGTTGGTATGCGGTTTCTTGGGGTTGATGGGTGTGGGGAACAAAGCCGCAGAGGTGAGTCTGCAAATGAAATAGAACTAAAATCAAATATGTGATGACTTGGTTGAACCAAAGTGTCATGGCCCGCCATGACATAATAGCTTTATAAAGTTGCGTTTTAAAATCTTGGATCAATAAAGCTACTTCTTGCCGTCAGAAAGCTACCTTGATGATCTCCCTAGGTACTCTAGATCAAAAGTTATGTCAATTTAAAGAGCCAAGTTCAAAACCCTGTCAGCATGTCCCAAAATGGTTGCAAGATTGGATTTCAAATCAAGACAAGCAACAATTAGTAAGCAGGCAAATCCAACCATATATCAGCTTCCAGTGATCAGTTTTGGATGTTCTTACACTCAAACAAAAGCCCCAGATGAGGAAAATTCATCCAAAGTATTTTTAAATGACCAACTGAGGCAAACAGCAAAGTTCAAATCTGACCAAAAGAATATGACTAGAATTAGTCAGCTGATGTTTCAAACTTTTAGCATGACCCTCCAGATAGAGAGACAAGGACCTTCAGGAAGAATCTGGAAGAATCTCAAGGAGCAATGTTAATGGTATAAAAAGAACCTAGTTTCTCTTTTCCCCACTGTGATCATTCTTGGTCTGAATAATAAATAAAGGACTTCTCTTAGACTATAGTTTAAATGGATCAGAGTTGGGAGCCCTTGGGCCCTGACACAAAGGTTCATGTCGCTTTATTGCAAGAATGGCAATGGGTAGTTTCCTGGAGGCCCGGGGTATAAGTATGCCCAGTTACTATGGGCAATTTTTTGCAATTCCCCTTAGACATGGTGATACTGTCTACCAGGCTTAGGCAGCCCTTGGTGGTATCTTGTGCGGGAGATCTTTCATTAGATGGGTCAAAACAAGAAGACTCAAATTCCCTTTTTGAGTTGCAGGATCTGTCATCCTTGGGCAGCCTACATTCTATGGGAAGCTTCTCCAATTCCCCAGCCACGGTGGCCCCAGTTATCTTGGGATTGCTGATCTGGCCTGCACTCTCATTGTCAGGGTTAGTAGGATCCTTTTTCAGGTGAGGCATTGGCACAGGTAAATCTAGATCAGTAGGTCTCAGGAGTTTCCCCAAAGTCAAATCCTGCTCTAGTTTGAGCCTAGGGAAACACAGCAGCCAGGCAGCTTGTCCTGCATGCTGGTGGCCCGCAGGATTCCAGGGGTTGAATCCTGTAGTTGAGGTTTTTCCACAAGTATAGTTAGCAAGAGTTTTCTATTTATGATAGTGTAAATAGTATATCCTTCCTGTGTTGGTAAGGGGTCATCTCCTATATTTATGACCACCGTTTTCCCTGCATTCACATTGGAATTTAATGCCTTCTCATAAAGGGAGATAATCTTATCAAAAGTCAGGGTATCCTCTGGGAATGCAATCCCAAATACTGTGTTGTCATCAAAGGCAATGTATTTCAAAGGGTTTTGGCCTGGATGTTTGATACCACTGATGTGGTTGTCTGCCTCTGCCAGTAACACATTTGATGCAAAGTTTAAGAGAATGTGGGTCATTAGATCTCCTTGGCATAGTCTCTGGTGTATAGAAATGGGACCAAACAGCTCCCCATTGAGTATGATCTGTGCCAATAGGTCTTTATATAGGGTAATTATCCAATTGAAAAAGAGTTCAGGGATGCCTACTAGCCTTAGTGTGTCTGTGAGAAAAGTCCAGTCCACACAGTCATAGGACTTTTACATGTCAAGGAACATCAATAGGCCTGTCACCTGTTAGGTTGGGAATTGAAGAATGTTGTTGTAAAGTCACTCCCCCCTTTAGCCATGGATAGGACAACCTTCCCGTGCTGTACAAAAAATCTGCTCAGAAGCCGGCTAAGCCCCTTAATTCCCTTGAGGATTTAGCCCGCACAATTGATGAGAGATTTGTGTTGGCATACCCTTCCCAAGTGGTAAATAATGGTGCTTTGTACTCTGTCCCCACTTGGGAGGAATCCCTGATTAATTTGGATTACTTTTTGGCTTGGGCCCGTCCACATATAAAATTAATCAAATCTAAACAATCAGGTTGCATTACTGTTAAATTATCAAATTCCAATCCAACTGGATTAGAATCTTCCCTGAAACACTCCATTGATGTCTGCCTATCAGATTTGAGGTCAGAAATTGTTGGAAACCCTCCCAATCTATTGGATTCTCCCTGAAAAATTTCTTTTGGAACCAATCAAATCTGACCTTTGGGTCAGGTGACTTTTAATTTAAATTTGGCTCCCTTAAAGCAAGACAGGGGACTTTTGGTCCCCTGCTTGGCTCATTCTTACAATTAAAGTTTGGACCT
The DNA here is from genome assembly GCA_014839935.2 of Entomophthora muscae. Lineage (NCBI taxonomy): Eukaryota > Fungi > Entomophthoromycota > Entomophthoromycetes > Entomophthorales > Entomophthoraceae > Entomophthora > Entomophthora muscae. The sequence goes on from QTSX02007293.1 coordinate 107,984, forward strand.
TTTAACTTAAAAATTTCAGTTATCCTTTGGGTCCCTTGCTTGGCCCCTTTTGATCATCTAAAGTGTTAGTATTGGTTTTCTCTATCCCTACCTATTCCCCTTTCTTTTGGGCTTTCTTGCAGCTTTCCAAAGTCTCTATAGATGTTGTTAACGTCAAAGTTAAAGCTTACCTCTTTTGCTTTGAAGGAATTAACTTGATATTAAAAATTCAAAGTAAATTCTATATATTTACCTATTTTAAGTTTGAATTCATTCTTGCTTTGCTTTTGCTTTTGCTGGGGCTTCATATATGCTCTATTAAAGCTCATCTACACGCTCTCCAACCCTTTGGCCCACGGTTGGGCAACTGTGGTAAGTTTGACTCCCTTAAAATTGACTCCCTTAAAATCAACTCCCTTGAACTTGACACTATAGTAAAGTGAGAATTCAGCTTTTGCCCTGATCAACAACTGGAAATTGACACTTTCTTAATTAACAGATCTTGATGTACTGAAAACTTTTAGAATAAAAAATTAAGCTATACAGCTATGGTATACTAGAGTGACCCCAGAGAGCTCAAAAATGCAATAAAAACAGTTCAATTAATGGAAATAAGGAGAAATAAGCAATTATTTCTCATTTTACTATGTAATTTACACTCTTTGTTATAAAAATATTTTTTATTACCATAAAAATTAAAATTCCAATGAAATAAAAATAAAGATAAACACAACAATATAATTCATTAAAAATATAAAGAAATATTAATATTTATTTGATATAGTTCATATAAGCACAACTGTGAATATCATATGTTTTATTTGGAAATCAACAAAAATTAAGATATTTCACTTACTTCCAACTATAAATATTCATCTAAAACTTACATGTATACATAGAACAATTACTGCTATCTAATTAAGTTAAAAAACTTAAAATTAAAACTAAAAACTAAATTATCAAAGCTAATATGTAAAAATTAAAGTTAAAAAGTTAAAAGTAAAAATTATATAACCAAGCAAGCAAGCAAGTTTATTCCTTGTCATTCTTTCCCCATTTCATCTTGGCCCCTTCCAGGAGGGCAGTGGCAATAATCTCAAGCTTCTGCTTAAGCTCAGAGGCCTTGTATTTGTGCTTGGCCGCACCCTGGATGGCCTTGGTGAAGAGGGTACAGCAGGTTGTCGGCTTGGTGGGGGGGACACGTTGGAGAGATCACACAGCTTGAAGATGGTTTTCTCCTGCTTGTGCTGCAAGAGGGCAAATAACTTATTGAATTTTGGGTGGAGCCCAAAGTTAGCCTTGAGGTGTTTGTGGTAAGCCTCTAGCGCTGAGGTGGTCTTGAGCTCACCATTCACTGCCGCACGGTACACATTCCAGCTGGCCTTGGCACGGGCCTTGCCTTGCCTCTGTGTAACAACCTTCCCAATCCACTGGGGCTCAAAGTACTTGAGGAAAGGCTTGAACTCTGGTTTGCTTCACTATGTAGGGATACTTTGAGAGCACCTCAAACCCCATTGCAGTGTGCTCTGGCTTTAAAAAAGCCAAGTCACTAAATTGTGCCAGCACAAATCTGCAGGTGTCCAAAGTATCCCTCTGGCTCAACCTACTAAGCTCCGTGTGGGCCTGCACATTATGAGCAACTGCTTGGCAGAAGTGGAAGTGGCACCCCTGCACCTCCCTGCTAAACAGCTGCTCAAATGCATTAAACTGAGCAGGCTCAAAGTCCATAATGCATACGTGAGGCCCAAGAGCTCTTAGCCTTGCCTTTTCCTCCAAGTCCAGGGTGGCCTGGTCCTTGTCAGAGGCAGGTGGGTTGGCGCGGGTGTGGGGGGGATCTTCTTGGATTCATCATCATTGGCAGGAGGAAGGAGGGCAATTTCTTGGCAGAGGATGGAGAACACGCGGGTATAGATGGCCTCAGTGGCCCTGGGAAGAAGGAAGAACACAAGTGGAATCTCACGGATGTCAATCTGGGCATGAACCATCCAGAGCTGCTTGAACATCCGGGGACAAGTGGTGAAGGTATCATCAACTAGCCAGGTTGACGCCCTTTTAAACTTCATCAGGTTCTGCTGAGTTGAGTAGCAGATTATACGGTCCTTGGCTGCAGGCCTGTCATCATGAAGCAGGAAACGCTCCCCACTAGGAAGCTGCTTAAGCTCATGAGTGAGTGTGAGCTCAGAGAGGACGTCAGAAGCCTTGGGGAAAGGGGGATTTGCAGCAATACATTTATTGCTAATAAACTTAAACAACTGTTTCTGTGTTAGCACTAACTTAAGATTGTTGGGTTTGAGGTGTTACAAAGCCTTAATGGCCAGATAGAATCCCGGAGGTGGGAGGATGTGGGTATTACTTGCACAAGGTACCACTTTAACATCCAAGTGATTAGATGATTGGGGGGCTCACAAGTGTGCTCCCTCTTCTCCAATGTTACTTGCTCCCAGCTCTTGGTGTGCAACTGGGCCCCGCAAGTCTTATCCTTGCAGACAAAGTGCTTGCTTTTGGTCTGCCGCTTTTGGTTGTTGCAATTAAAGATATAATTGTTGGCAATTAACCAGGGCCGCCCTTTACGGACATGATTGAAAAGTACCAGGGGAAGTGCTTGGGAACTTTAAACTCTCTGTCCACGTTGCAAATGTTGTGGATGACCAGTGGATCCCAAGCCACATGACCAGAAGCTTTAAACTTCTTGGAGTAATCCTCCAGCTCATCTTGGGGGTCAGATGAGGAAGGAGGGGAAGAGCCATTGGGAGGGGGATGGGGAGGGTTCTTTGAGGCCTGCTTGGATGCCTCATTTTTCTTACCAGAAGAAGAGGTGGGCTCCTTGGCAGCCTTTGCCTTCTTGGTCTGGCACTCATTGGTAGGCTTGGAGCCGGCCTCTGAGTGATAAAATGAGTGGTTGGTAAGATCATCATCTGATTTATTGGGGAAGGATTTTTGGGGGGAAGGTGAAGGGGATGTAGAAGATGAGGGTGGAGGGGGGAGGAGTGGGAGGAGATGGGGTTGGAGACTTTGCTTTTGCAGGCTTCTTGGCACGCTTGGGGGTGGAGGCAGTTTCTTTGGAGCCTTTGGAGGCTTGACGCTTAGGCTGCTGGCTATTCTTGCTTGATTTTGTCTAAAGAAAAGTTTAGCATTGCAAATAAAATGATTGAGAAGATATTGCAAACACAAAGAGGTAAAGCAAAGAAAAATTTGAATGAAAAGTATGCAAATAAAAGTTTATTTATAAAAAAACATAAAAAAGTAAATAGAAGCAAAATAGAAACTCAAAGTGTAGATATAAGGGTTAAAACATAGAAAATAAGTGAATTTATGATAAAGCATCAAAGATGTTAGGTTCAGCATAACATATTAGTGTTAAATCAATGTAAAAGTTTAAATGAAAATCAAAAAATATATAAAAATTATATGGAGAGCAGCAGAAAAAGTAGTAGATTATAATAGAAAAAAAATTATTATGTGGAATTTTTTTTATTAAGAGTTGAAAATTCAAAGCATAGTAAAGTGTTGAGTTTGGCACTGTCAAACAGCCAGAAAAAGCTGAATTCTCACTGTTGAGTATGCCAGAGTTGAGCAGAAACATCAAATTTACTATGTTTTTTTACATATAAAACTTGCTTAAATTTAAACCGGGTTCAAAAGTTAACCCAAAAGCAAGGCAGTTTTGTATGCTCAAAAATAAAAAATACAACATAAGTTAAAAAAGTAAATGTATGGGAATGTGTCTATTAGTGTTTAAGTTATGCTGGGAGGAGCTGGGAGTGAATTATTTACCATAGTGTTGATTAAAACATTAAGAAGCTCTCTGTACTAATCCCCAAGTTAAAGTGTCAAGTGGCGCTCATAGTGTGTCACATATTAATTTAGCCTTAATTCCGAGCCTTTGATTAGTTAAATCTGAAACCAATCAGGTGTCAAGTGGATAGAGTCAAACAAAGAAAGTGTTGAGTTTCAGTTTTTTATAAATTACATATGAAATCTCTTAATAAATTGGACTTTATTTATGTGGCACCACTTAATCCAAAAACCGGGGAATGACATAAAGTAAAACAAGTGGGGTATTTGATTAATGTCTATGCCACTAAATCCAGTATAGTGGTGCTTGGGAGCCTAATCAACAACTATGGACACTAATAATAAAAATATAATAGTAAATAACAATTTTTATATAAGCACATAAGTATTTTATTAATAAAATTAAAATTTGGCTTAAAAGTGTCAAACTGGTCACTTTTGGGTTTAGAGTGTCAAACACAGGTTTTTTATTAGTAAATTCACTTATAAATTACCCCTTAAATTGGTTTTTTAGCTAACCAATTTATTAAACAGAGTTGAGTTTGAGTAAATTTAACCTTGGTTTTTGGTTTTGAACCCCTAAATTACTAGTAAAAATTAGCTTAAAATTGGTTAAGCTGAAAATACTAATAGATTCACATATGCGGCACTCAACTCCCTGGTACTTGACAAAGTGTCAAGTACCAGGGAATCAAGTTTAAGGGAGTCAAACTTAACACAGTTGTCACAGTTGCTGTTCCCTGCCCTTTTCTTATTTTTGGAAGACTTTTTGATTGTTCCTGAACCCTTCTTTCTGTCTTGTGCTTAAGACAAAAGAGAAAAAAAGAAAGCCTACAGAAAACCACCTGCTTTTGTTGGGCTTTGCTTTCAAACCCCAAAATAAATGCTAGTGCCTCTGTTCAAGTTTTTGGTTTTTACTTTGGCGCCAGCCTTGGTAATGATTTGTTCTACCTCTTCAGATCTTTGGAGTTGTATTTTTAATTCCTTCCTCCACGTTGGTACCACCCCAATCAGTTCTTGCACATTTTTGAGGATATCCCCGCACACGCTCAGTACATTTACACTACCAGTGAGAATGTTGTGAGGAGTTTAAACTGCAATGACCTTGAGTTCCCTGCCGTTGAGACAGCCTCCACTACCCCCTCTGGTTTAGCCTGCCCTATGAACCTCCCCTCTGAGGACCCAATTGTTCTGGTCTCTGAAGAAGGCTTGGGTATCTCAGATGTGTGATCTGGGGCACAGCACAGAGTCACAACAGGAAATCCTAAACTTAGGATTGGATTCATACTAAGTCTTGGTTAGAATGGCAGGAAAGGCTATGCAATTAACTTGTGGCCCTTAATGAATAATATCTACTAGACATGGCTAGAGAGGCACCAAAGTACGTGAAGACACAAAGACCAAAAATGTGAATAGAACTTTTTTATTGGATATAAAGATTGGGATTATATAATGTGTAGCTTTACCACAAAACAGTACATGGACAGTAGGATCACTTGCCATAGGCATGAGTGGGGCAAGAAAGTTGCACAGAATCAGGAAACTGAGCAATTGTATTTCCAAATTTGGAGCCTGCCTCATTTCAAAGGGAAAAAGCAAAAGAGAGAGATTTGTCCTTGAAATAACCCAACAAAGGCAAAGTCAAAACATGGTGAATGGCAGCATTCACAACATTGCCCCCTCTAGATTGGCCTTAAGGGGGTGATACTTGCGGAGGAACTTAGCATGCACGCAAGCAAAAGGTCAACCACTAGAGAGGAGTTTTACTGTATACTTTGATTCTTGCTTGAAGGTCACTTCCAAGGGCCCAATCCACAAAAAGTCTAGCTTATGAGCTTGTCCTCTCACTCTGTGTTGATAATACAGAATGTGGTCCCCAATGTTGAACTCAGGCAGGGGGGATCTCCTGGCATTGTTGGGGGAGAGCTCTAGCAGCTTGGTCTTATAGGCGGATGTGTAGGCAGTAGCCTGTATATCAATAATGCGGTTGACTAGATCTTTGATGTGCTCATCAGAGTTCATAGCCTTATCAGAGGAGAGTAGGGGGCCCCCCAAGAGTAACAGGGTAGTGGCTTCATGATCATATAGCATAGCAAAGGGGGAATACCCAGCAACAAAATTTTTGCTAAGGCAATAAGAAAAGAGAACAGCAGGTAAGTATAGATCCCAATTGGTGCGTCAGAGTAAGTGAGCTTCCTCATGATAGAAACCAGAGTTGAGTTGGCGCGCTCAACTGCCCCATTGATGGAAGGATTATAGGGGCCAGGGAAGGACTGGTGAGACCCCAAAGCTTTGACAACATAGGTTATCAGCTTGGCATTGAAGTTAGTCCCATTATCTGAGAGCAACACTTGAGGACAGCCATGGCAGTAGAAAACATCCTGTAACAGGAAGGCAGCAGTTGTCTTAGCCGTGATGTCCTTTGTAGGGCAAGCCTCTACCCACTTGCTGAAGTGATCAACAGCAACCAGGATAAAGCAACACCCAGAACATGAGTGGGGGAGAGGACCTACCGCGTCAATGCTGACAGTATGAAAAGCATGTTGAGGGGGAACTAATTTGAATTTGTGGGCAGCAGCTCAAGGCCTCTGCAGCTGGCAGTTGTGGCAAATAGCTATGACTTCTGGGATCAGCAGACAAAGGTTTTCCCAGAAGTAATTCTTCTGGAGCCAGGCATGGGTCTTGGCAATGTCCCCGTGTCCTGTCTCCTTATGAGCTTGAAGCACCAACAAAAGGCAAAGACTAGGCCTTACATAGGGCAAGTAGTGGTCTTGTACTTTCTTGAAAAGTTGATTGTCACAAATGAGAGTGTCTTCATATAGCTTAGAAAGGGCAACTCAAACTTCCTCTGTCTTGTTCTACCATGACAAAGGGTATCTAATTAGTTCATACAACTGGTCAGCCTCAGCAGGGTTTAGGACAAGGATGGTCATTCTGGACAGTCCATCAGCATTTTGGTGTTGAATCCCAGGGCGGTGAAACACAGTGAAGTCATACCCTGGCAGTCAGAGAGCCCATCTAGCTAGTTGTCTTTTGGTTTCCTTGAGCTGCTGTAACCATTTAAGCAAAGCATGGTCAGTAACCACAGTGAAATGGGCGCCATACACATAATGGTGGAACTGCTTGACGGGATGCAGCACAGCAAGGCACCCCTTCTTTGTCACACTATAGTTCTTCTTATGCTTATTCAGTACTTGAGAAGTATAGGCTATAGGGTGATCCACACCTTCATTGTCCAGTTGAGCCAAGATAGCCCCAATAGCCAGGTCACTAGCATCAGTATATAAGATGAGTTCCTTATTGTAGTCAGTATATACTAAGATGGGGGCCTCTTTGAGTTTTTGTTTGAGGACTTCAAAGGCTTGTTGTTGACTGGCAGTCCATTCAAAAAGGACATTACACAGCAGCTAAACCAAGGGTTTGCTAGTGTCAGCAAAATCAGGGATCAATTGTGTCTTGGATCCAGTCTCAGGCGGCTGGCCTGCTGTATTTGGGGGTAACTTGGGCCAGGGTTATTGCAGGCAGGGCCCACCACAAGAGAGGAGCTAACTTTAGAAGGTAGAAAGCAGACTTCCCCACCAAAGACCACGGGCCAGCAGCCGGTACAATGGTGTCCACCACCCCTGTGAGGGTGATGTACACTATACCAAAAAGCTTGCTGGTATGGTCAGTTGGAAGGTTGGGTGAAGAAGCTGGCATTGGTTTGGGTGTTACAGGAAGTTCTCATGTAGATATTATAAGCAGGGAGATAATTAAATTTTCCTCTAAATAGTTTGGGTGTAGAGAATATCCACAGGCCTTGGCGGTTGTATCTAATAGAGGATTGGATGCGGGCTAACAGGTCAAGTTCAAGGATTTTCTCTGGAATATAGTCCTTGTATTCAGGCTTCAAGGGATAATCAGTGAAGTGGACGGGCCTAAAGGGTACACCATGTGAACAGAAAACAGCAGGCAGTGAGGCAGGAGGGCCAGGAGATCTTGAACTGAATTGATAGACGGCAAATACAAAATACGGCAATAGCTGTATAAGCCAAAGTAACATAACCTTTATTAAAAATGGCAATAAGTTTGGAGAGCGGGGTCCTTGGGTCTATATAGCACCCCACCTCCAAACTTAACATTTTCCATGGGGGATCATCAGGGCATTGGGAAAGGCAGGGCCGGGGGAATTGGATACTTGGGTCTAAAGGCAGAAAAATGATACTCAGCCTGGGAGTTCTTTCATTGGTTGAGACTCCCAATTTAACTACCTGATTATCTTGCTCTAGTGTCGTGGTCATGGGGCTGGGTTGCAGGCCAGTGCCTCTTCCTTGGGTTGGCTCTTGATTGGTTGCTGGTGTAGACTTCAAACTCATGAAGCTAATAGTTGTTGCCTGGTTGCCTCCATTAGGTGTTGTGATTGGCACTCCACTTAGTGCAATATTTCCTTGGCTTGATCTGTTTCACTGGATGGGCCATCATCTTCAGCGTCAGCTTGCAGGGGCTCAACCTCAGAAAAATGCAGGCGGGCAGTCCATAGGCCCGGCGGCCTGGGGGAGTCCAGGTTCCAGGTTTGATTCCCGCTCTTGGGCCTGGGGTTTCAGAGGAGGAGAATTGTCAATCCTGAAAAATTGTCTATAGTATCCCATCATGCCCAGAAAGATTTGGGTTTCTCACAGGTTGGTGGGCGGAAGCATGTTGTCAATGGCTTTGACTTTCTTAGTCATGGGGCAAATTCCTGTCTGAGTCACTTCATGCCCCAAGAACTCAAGGTGTTCCTTGAAGAAGGCACACTTAGATGGTTTTAACTTAAGTCCGGCCTCACAAATCTTTATGAACACCTCCTTAAGATGGAACAGGTGATCAGTGAAGGTGGCTCTGAAGACATTTATATCATCTAAGTACACTAAAATACACGTCAACTTCAAGTCACGGAGGATGGAGTCCATGGCTTGTTGGAAAGTAGCTGGAGCATTTCAGAGTACTTGCGGCATTTGAGTAGGCTCAAAAAATCCTTCAGAAGTGATGAGCACAGCCTTCTGTCTATCTTTTAGAGAGATACCAACTTGTCAGTATCCAGAAGCCAGATCCATGACATATAATAACTTAGAGCCCCCAAGGCGGCAAAGAGCATCATCAATGCGTGGTAAGGGGTAGGAATCCTTTTTGGTTAAGGAATTCAGGCGTTGGTAGTCCATCACAATACAATGACCTCCATCCTTCTTTTTCAGTATGAGTAAGGGGGAGGCCCATGGACTCTTGAAAGGAGCAAGCAGTCCAGCATCTAGAAGTTGCTTAAGCTTTTTAGACACCTGTACATCTTCTACTTGACTGCAGTGGTAGGGTTTAGCGCAAAAGGGGGGAACATTATCAGTATTAATCCGGTGAATGACGCCTTTGGCTAACCCATAATCCGTGCTATACTTAGCAACAATATCCAAAAACTGGTCCAGTAGGTCAAGCACCTCTTTCTGTTGAACCAGAGATAGTTGCAGGAAGTCTTGGACGGTGAACAATGATAGGACTTGTGGCTCATCTTCAGGTAAGTTAAAGTCCTGGAATGTACCAAATGGATGTAGTGATAGGAAGTCAGGAGCATTCAACAACTTGCCATAGCCAACAACCTGCCATAGCCAACAACCTGCCATCTAGACACATGTATGGGGAGAGCAGTCAAGTTGGCAACAAGCAGTTGAACAGGGTCTTTATGAGAGACATCCAAGATTCCTGGGCAGAGATAGGGTTCATTGCGTCCTAGCAAGGAAGGAGAGTACAACTCTAGGAACGTACACTTGGGAAGCTCATACAATATTTGGGAGTCTAGGATATCCTGAGAACCAGGAGAAACAGTCACAGCAGAAGTGGCCAAGAGAGGAATCCCTTCTGACGCAGGACAAGCCATAGGAGGACACTTCATGTTGGAGGAATGGGTACAGTAATTTAAAGTAAAAACACCAGTGGGAAATTCTAAGGCACAGGTCTTGAGGCGCTTCCCAGGAACTTTAACTGGCTCTTCAAAGATCAGAGGGACCTCATATCCCAAGATAGATAGGTAGCGGTCCTTTGAATTTAATGATCCCATTATATTCCCTAAGGAATTGAGTACCAACTAGCAGGCCATATCTCTCGTTCTCCAGGACAACAGCAGGCACGGCAAAGAGTAGCTTGCCAAATTGCATGGACAAAGCAGAATAAGCTCCTATAGCGCAAGTCATGGACAGCCCAGCTGTGCCATACAATTGATGATAGTTAAGGTGGGGGGCAAGTTTGAGCTTCTTGACAAGCTTCAAGGAGACAATATTAACAGGAGATCCAGTGTCCAAAACGGCCTTGATTTTCACCTTTTGGATGGATATTTTCACACAAGTGATAGTACAACCAAAGGGTGAAAGGACGGCCAGGATTTTCTGGGCTTCTGCTAGTTCTTTGTCCCATTTTTAATCATGAATCTCAAGCCTGTAAACTCCTTATAGACAGTTTGGAGGGGAAGCAAAACTGACATATTCTAAAATACAGTGTCAGCAACTTCAGCAGCCTCTTCTGATGACTCTACTAGCACAGGAGACCTCTTTGCTTGAGTGAGGTATGTGCAAGAAACAATCTCTTTGGCCTCAGCCAAAGGCTTAGCAGTTATTGTGGTCTTTCCAAAGCGTAACTTATAGAGAACTGCAATAGTTTTGGGGACAGCAAGAACTGAATACCCGTAAGCATCAGGATCATCAACATCAGAATCATCCAAGTCAGAGTTGTCAGAGATAATGTGAAACAACAGCAGGATGGGAGGAGCCTTGGTATCAGCAGGCTTGGAATTGAATATGGAGGGGGGATTGAAGGAGACTGGGAAGAATTGTCAACCAAGAGTGTCTCTGCCTCTAGGTTGACTGTTATTTTGCCGCCTGTTCCTTGGGATCAGCTCCTTCAACTTGAGGATTGGTGCAGACTCAGGAATGGTGATCTATTTGTCCACAGTTATGGCAGCCCTGTTGTTGAGGAGGATTCTGCAAGTTCATGGTAAGGATATGCGGACCACGTGAAGACAAACCAGAGGTAGAAGCAGTACAATTCTCCTGCACAACTGCTCTGGAATGGGTAAGGTGCATATCCTGCAACAGTGTCTTTATGCTCTTCATGGAAGAAAGCATGGTTTTATGGGCCTTGAAGTGCAGACACAGGAGCTGGTTAACCTTGAGGGCTTGAGCGCAAGCCATGTATGCTTCATGTGCGGTCAACTGGCGGCTTGTGATCAGTTGTTGTCCTTCCATGTAGAATCTATCTGCAAATTCAGCTAGGGTCTCCTTTGGTTTGAAAGCAAGTGCATGAAGGCGTCCTTCTTTACTTCCAAACTAAGGACACTGCCAAACTTGTCAATCAGAAGTTGCTTAATATCTTCCCAGGCTTTAATGGTGGGAAGCTCAGGCACTACTACCTCTTGGCAAGTTGGGTGTAGAAAGGTCAGAATGTATTCCTTCTTGACCTCATCTGAGGCTCTTATCATGGCCGTTTCATAGATAGTTAGGAAAGATGCAATGGTCAAGATTTTGGGGTCAAAGACTTGCTTAAAGGTAGGATTGAAGTGTGCTTCTAGAGTTGGGCCACCATTGTTGCTATTGAGTACATTTATGTGTGGGGAAAACTCTGCTTTGGATTCAGAGGGGGCTGTCTAGCCCACAGTTGACAAACACTATCTTCAAGGATAGTCAAGGTGTCAGCAGTGCGGGTGCCCATATTATTGGCTAGGGTGATCTGTTGCTCAGTAACATCCAGGCGCTGGCCCTGTGCTGTTACTACCAAGGACAGCTCAGCCATTTGGGAAGTAAGAGACAGGCCCACCAAAAGGCAAGGGGTGAACCTGTCATTTACTGAATCAACCACTTCACTTAGTTCTTGTACTTTTTTATCAAGCTCAGAGTGATCTTGCTTCAGGAGGTCCACTTCATTGGCTAGAGCTATCAACTCTCTAGGACAATGAATGCAGGGGCTCCTGATAAGCCAGGGCAACAACCATCTTTGCCCACAGCTTCAGGTGGACTAACTACAGACGCCATTGCCTCACGCAAAAAAGCAACCTCTTGTTGTAATTCAGCAACCTGAGCTGTCAGCGCAAGCACTTGAGGGTCAGGCTGAGGGACTTTGGGGGGCAATTGTGACTGCAGGTAGATGCTCTTAAATCTTGAATAGCATTCCAGAGCCTCTGTTCTCTATCTGCCAAATTATCAGAGGGGGGAGAGGGCAGAGATTCTGGCTTGGTCATAGATAATTCATTTGCTTGATTTTGGAGCTTGAAAAAAGCAGCGGCAGTGACAACCCTTTCTTGATCAAAGTCCTTGCCAAGTTCACAGAGGCCCTTTGCAGCATGGGCCGCTAATTTCTGTAATTATTCAAAGGAATAAGCACTGAACTTGTTGAGTTGTTGTACAAGTTGTTCAAAGTCAGTGAGATAGGCATTTCAAGTAGAGTCTACTTGGGCACGCCAGGGCTGTTCCAGTTGGTGAAACTCATGAAGGCGCTCTCTGACATACTTGGGGATGGATTGGCACATTCTTTCAATGGAGGTAACCAATTGAGATTGGGAGGTGACAGAGCCGCACTGATTTTCAGATACTAAGGAAAACAGGGAATAAATCCACTGCTGGTAGGCCGTGAACTGATCCCAGTGATGGGTGACAGCGGCTTGCAGCAATGAAATCTCCTGAATGTGGAGCCCTAATACCATTTGATGATGAGCTAAGGCAGGTTGTACAAAGGAGGACTATAAATGTTTAGCAGAGCCAGCTGATGAGAGGAGATGCTGTGGAAATTGTGGCGCTACAACTAATTTGTAGTATTCTGCTTGATTGAACTGAAGCTGGAGGAGAGGAATGGCCCCATCACGGGCTATCCCAAGGGCTACTGCCATGACTTGTTCCAAGTCAGGGGTACCCAAAGGGTAGGCCACTAGGCGGGGACCACTACCAAGGTTCAGCACAGTAGGGACAATAGGGGTGTGACAATGTCTTCTTTGATAGGAGGACTGGTAATTTCAGGCAAAGTTGGCTCTTATATAGGTGGAAGCAAAGGTCCTGAAAACGTAGTTGCAAAGGGGGTAACCAAGGGGCTTACATCCCCTGTAGTGAGCACCATTTTTGTTGTGATCCAAGGAGCGGCACAGAGTCACAATGGGAAATCCTAACCTTAGGATTGGATTTGTACTAAGTCTTGGTTAGAATGGCAGGGAAGGCTATGTGATTACCTTGTGGCCCTGAATGAATAGTATCTGCTAGACATGGCTATAGAGGCACCAAAGTATGTGGAGACACAAATACAAAAATGTGAATAGAACTTAAATTTTATTGGATATAAAGTTTGGGATTATATAATGTGTAGCTTTACCACAAAACAGTACATGGACAGTAGGATCACTCACCACAAGCATGAGTGGGGAAAGAAAGTTGTGCAGAATTAGGAAACTGAGCAATTGTATTTCCCAATTTGGAGCCAGCCTCATTTTGAAGGGCAAAAGCAAAAGAGAGAGATTTGTCCTCAAAATAACCCAAAAAAGGCACAATCAAAACATGGTGAATGGCAGCATTCACGACATCAGAGTCCACTCCCAAGTGTTCTCCCTGGTTACTTAGCGGAATGATTCTGATGGGTTTGGACTCCTATTTTCTGGCTATCTGCTGTGTCCTCTCTATGGACACCCCTTCAATTAGCCATACCAGTCCTGCACTAGATGGTGTCCTGGTGGATCCTCCCTCCAGGAGGGGAGCCAAACTTAGTTAGTTTAGCCCCCCTCTCTTACAGTGGTGTACACTTTCAATGTTTTCTCAAATTGATCTCTCATTCATGAATCTTTTTTGATATTTGTGGATGATTTTTGGGGAAATCCACATTAATTTATCTGAGAGGATTCTTGTAAGGAGTTTGTAGTTTGCATTAGAAAGGCTAATGGGTCTCCAGTTTTTAAACTCTTGGGGTCACCTTCCTTGAAGATCAGGCATATGTTAACAATATTACCCCTAGGGATCTGGGCGTCATGCTTGAGGCAGTGGTTGAATAGTTTCACTAGTTTCTCACACAGTATGTCCAAAAAGGTGTTTATATACATCTACTAGGATATTATTGGTTTCCAGATATTTACCTTTAGGTGCTTCTTTGAGGGCGTGTTGCACTTCCCCTTTTCCATCTTTCCCACCATGATGCTATCATTAAGCAGAAGTACATGAACTCTTATCTTATAGGTGCTTGTAGTTATACAATGACCTGTCTAATTTCAGCAATAAAAGTTAACTTACAAATGTCAGCCTGGGAACAAAGTGTTGCCACATTAGCAGATATTGTCAGGGAACTAGCCTGTGGCAGGTTCAGGAAAACTGGCAGGCGGCCCACAGGCCCAGTGGGAACTGCCCACTGAATGATGAGAGCTAACTTTACAAAGTAGGAGAGATATTTTCCGCGCAAGGACCAAGGACTATTGACGGGCACTATATAATTGACCAGGCCTGTGAGTGTTATATAGAGGACACCAAATAGTTGGATGGAGGTTGATTCAGCGATGGCCACTGTTTCTTGCGGGTGGTTGGGCCAGGGGGTCAGGGGAGGAGTCATGGGTAATAAGTACATGGGCAGGTTATTATTTGTCACATAATAATAGGGGCTGCATTGTGTACCAGGTCACTCATGTACAACAATTTCAGGTTCTCTGGTACAGGATTTGTGGTTGGAGATTAGAATTTCTTCTAGTGTAAACTTGAAGTAAGAAGGATTTGGGGGATATTTTTTAAAATTTACTGGGCCAAAGAGTGCTCTTGATGGACAGTATAACTTGAGGGGCTTGCCTGCTGTTTCTTTGGGTTGGTTGGGGGAGGGAGACAGAGCCACAGAAATCAGTCTGCAAATAAAAAAGTGCTAAATTGGTGTGGGGTTCCTGTTCACCAGTCCCCAAAGTGTGTCCTGGGCTGTAGCCAGAGACTGGCTTGGAGGTGTTGTCATCCCCCATCAGTGGTGAGTGGTTGACCAGAAGCTTGTACTTGGTCTGCATAAGTGCAAAATCTTCCAGCACCTTCCCAATTACTAGGTGGGCTTCCCCACCATACACTTGTACTTCAGAGGGCGCCAGCCCTTCTGTGGGCCAGTACCAATCCTGTAACAGCCTAGTAAATTCATTTCCTATAAACTCCCTTCCCCTATCTGTCCTCTCAAGATGCCTAGTCACCTTTTTCCACTTCTCCTGGGCAGAATTACTGGAGGCAAATCTTCTACAACCTTAGCTATAGGTATCTTCCTCCCCTTGGTCAGGTAAAAGATATGGGGCAGCTTACTCATAGGGCTTGTATTTTTATAACAGGTAAGTTTGGGCAGGGGTTGTATTAAGCTTTTATTCATGGTCAGAAGGAAGATCTCCTTAGAAACTTTCTGATATAATGCCTGGGTAGAGGAAACAATATGGGGTTGCCAATACTTGGAGTCCTCCAACAATCTCTTGGACTCCTTGTACTTGGTTTTGGGCTCTTGCACTTATATCTTGGGCTCCTGCGGTATGTTCTAGCTCAGGCTCCTTTGGCCTGGTCTTCAGCTCCTTCTGTAGTTCTTGTGGCCTTTGTAATCCACTTGATCCAGTCCCTGATAAGCCTCAGATGGCTTCCCCTTTTATAGCTCCTTGTTTCAGTCCAAAATCTCTCTCAGAACTCTTCTTTTCCAAAGCTTATACTGTCCAGTTTTTCTCCTTCTATAATATATTAAACTTTAAAACTTACTTCAGCTAATGAAAGCTCTGAAATTTCTGCTTCTGCTCTTCATTTTTTAGGCTTAAACTCTTAAGTTAAAGCCCTCAAAACACTGATTAAATAGACTCCAGATTGTAGCCAATCATACTCCTCAATTCAATGGTTTTGTCAAAAGGTTTCCCCAAATGACTTGCTCTTGACCCTGGTTTGAACCTGAGTCTGTCTTGCTCCAGGTAAAAAACTGCTCCGCGTTTCAAACAGTTTTGCCGTGATCCCTGTCACGTTTCTCCGGCAAATATCAAGCGCTTTTGCCTATGTTTCACATAGGGGATTTTCAAACCCTCAATTCTTCAATGTTTCCCCAAGTTTCTCTGCATTTTCTTCAACGTTTTTTGACTTTGAACTTGCCCATTGCTCACCTTTTTGCCTCTCCTAGTTGTTCTTGGCAAAGTTTGCTTATTTGCCCTCACAGTTTCCCTGTCCTGTTTCTGGCCTCTTTCTGGCTCCTTTCTTCTTAATTTTAACTTAATAAATTCACAGTTTAACCACTGTAAATAGATTTTTTCTCTTTTTTCCTCTTTATATGATATCTAATTATTTACATCATATCTTTGGTAGCCTAAAATTCTTATTTAACTGCTTCTTAATCATTCCTCTCCTAAGACACCACAATCAGCATTCCATCCTCCATACCCAATCTGGCTAGTCCTTTTACAACATCTTTTAGTCCTGCACTATCATCTCCTGGTCTTTCAACCAGCTCTTCAACCATATCTCCAGCTCTTCAGCTTAACCAGCAATCAGTCCATCTTAGTCCACAAATAGTTCTGTTTTGTCCTCAAACAACTTATCCTTACTAGGAACCACTGTTGTGAATGCCATCATTCACCATGTTTCAATTTTGCCTTAATGGGTTATTTAAAGGACAATTATCTATCTTTTTCCTTTGCCCCTTGAAATGAGTCTGTATCTAAGCTGGGAAATACAAATGTTCAGTTTCCTGATTCTGCGCAACTCACTTGCCCCACTCATGCTTGTAGCAAGTGATCCTACTGTCCATGTACTGTTTTGTGGTAAAGCTACACAGTATATATTCCATTTTTTATTCACCAATAAAAAAGCTCTATTCACATTTTTGTCTTTGTATCTTCAGTCCTCTGCGCCTCTCTCTAACCACAACTAGTAGAAATTTACCTTCCAGGACCGCAAGGTAATTGCATAGACTTCCCTGTCATCTAAACAAGACTTAGTACAAACCCAATCCTAAGGTTAGAGTTTTTTGTTGTGACTCTGTGTTGCGCCTTAGATCACAAAAAATGGTGCTCACTACAGGGGCTGTGAGCTCCTTGGTTATCCCTTTTGCATCCCTGTTTTCAGGTCCTTTTTCTCTGCCTATACAAGAGCCAACTTCACCTGAAATTACCAGTCCTCCTATCAAAGAAGACATTGCAGACCCACCGTTTGTCCCTACTGTGCTGAACCTTGGAAATGGTCCCTGCCTAGTTGCTTACCCCATGGGTGCCCCTGACTTGGAACAAGTCATGGCAGTAGCCCTTGAGATAGCCCGTGATGGGGCCATTCCTCTCCTCCAGCTACAGTTTAGCTGTGCCAAATACCATGAGTTAACGCCTTGGCCCACCACCAGATGGTGTTGGGACTCCACGTTCAAGAGATCTTGTCTCTACAAGCAGCTATTATCATCATTGGGACCAGTTGCAACCTACCAACAGTGGATCCACTCCCTGTTTTCCTTGGTATCTGACAATCAGCGCAACTCTGTCACCTCCCAGACCCGTTTGGTTAATTCCATTGAAAGAATAAATCAGTACATCCCTGAATATGTCAGGGAAAGTCTACATAAATTTCACCAGTTGGAACAACCTTGGCAAACCCAAGTAGATTCCATCTTGAATGCCTATCTCATCAATTTCAAACGGCTTGTACAGCAGCTCAATGTGTTCAGCACTTATTCCTTTGGGCAACTGCAACAAGTATCAGACCTTTCTGCTAAGGGACTTTGTGAGCTCAGTGAGGAGTTTGATCAAGAAAGGGTTGTCACTGCTGCTGCTTTTTTCAAGCTCCAAAATCAAGCAAATGAATTATCTATGACCAAGCCAAAATCTCTGCCCTCTCCCCCCTCTGATAATTTGGCAGATAGAGAGCAAAAACTATGGGAAGCCATTTGAGAGCTGCAAGCATCTACCCGCAGTCAAGGCCGCCCTACTGAAGCCCCTCAGCCTGATCCTCAAGTGCTTGCTTTGACAACCCAAGTTACTGAGCTACAGCAGGATCCTGCTGCCCTACACAAAACGGTGACAGCTACTGCTAGTCCAGTTGGAGTTGTTGATGAAGATGGCTGCTGCCCTAGCCTACCAGGAGCCCCTCAAATCCAATGTGCTAGAAAGTTGATTGCTCTATCTAATGAGGTGGACCACTTGAAGTAAGACCACATCAAGCTAGACAGGGATGTACAAGAAATGAGTGAGTTGATTGACTCAGTCAATGACAGATTTGCACCTTGCCTCTCAGTGGGTCCTTCCCTTACTTCTTGACTGGCTGAGCTCTCTACAGTAGTATCAACCCAAGGCTAACACCTGGATGTTACTGAGCAACAACCACCCTAGCTAATAATACAGGTGCCCGCACTGCTGAGACCCTGACCACTCTTTAACAAAGTGTTTGTCAGCTGTGGGCCAGACAGTTCCCCTCTGAATCTGAAGCAGAATTCTCCCCGCGCATAAATGTACTTGATAGTAACAATGGTGGCTCAACTCCAGAAGTACATTTCAAGCCTACCTTTAAGCAAGTCTTTGACCCCAAAACCTCAAACATTGCAGCTTTCCTAACTATCTATGGACTGCCACAAGAAAGGCCTCTGGTGAGGCTAAAAATGAACACATTCTAACCTGTCTACACCCGGCCTGCCAAGAGGTGGTGGTGCCAGAGCTGCCCACCATTAAAACCTGGGAAGATATGAAGCAACTTCTGATTGACAAGTTTGGCAGTGACCTTAGTTTGGAAGTAAAGAAGGACGTCTTCATGCACATTGCTTTCAAATCAATAGAGACCCTAGTTGAATTTGCAGATAGATTCTACATGGAAGGACAGCAAAAGATAACTGTCAGGGCCCAGAATGGGCCAGAAAAAACCCTATATTGCATTTTTTCAATGCCTGCAATGGAGCATCCACGCAACTAAACAATTGCATCATCAATAACACAGATTAACCCAAAAGAAACTTTAATTACAAGTGAAGAATTGAACCCTGGTCAATACCAAGCCTGGGGTCAACTGAGAACCGTCCCAAAGCCAAGTGGAAAAGACTTTAATTGGCCCACATCCTCTGAAACCCAGAATTGGGGACTTGGGTTGCCAAATGGCCCAAAATTCCCCTACCAGCTTCCCCAGGGCAAAAATAATGAAAGGATTTATCTAACTGACAAATCAGGAGTCACTAATATAACCCAGCTTGAGAAAAATCCATTGACAACCAATAAAAAGTTGCCAGTAAGTCCAATTGCAGTTTCCCAGCAGGATATAGCTGGGAATACTGGTGTCAAGTTTATACTTCTGGGAAGTATAATAAACAAAATAATGGGTAAGATTAATAAGAGAATGATACTTTATTAGATATAAATATAGGATATTATATAGTATCATGACAAGCCACATGTTGTCCATGTACGTCATGGAGATCATGGGGCTTATCTGAGTAATGTTCCTCTTGAGTCACAAGGCTTAATCATGTTGTGTTCCATTTAGGACCTGGATTGGGTGATCCCTGTCATAGATGGTTAACTGATAATGGTGCCACCAGTTTATTGACTGGGCAGTGAACCACTCAATGAGCTGCTTGGTGATTTACTTGGAGCATTAATTCCCCAAGAGGGAGTAATCAAAGATGTTGCGTTATCTCCCCCTGGGGTGCTGAAAGGCAGAGCCTTGGGAATCTTTTTGAGAGTATCTGGTATACATGCTTGATATTGATCCAGTTTGGCGTTGGGTACAGGGAGCCTTGCATTTTGCTGAGCTGCCCTTGCCTTACACAAACAAAGTTGGTCATGATGCATACATTTCAGTTTGGTTTGAGCTCCAATCCCTTTGATGAGGTAGGTGTTATTGGGCTTCATCTTCATGACAATGCCTGGTCTGCGTAACCCTGGGTCTAATTTGTGGTGGTTGTGATTGACAACCCAGATCTTGTCTCCAACTTGGAACCTTTCTTGTTGCAATGGGATTACTTCCCGCTGAACCCTTTGTTGTTCCATCACTTCTTGGTCCTTTCTGGCTTGTAGTACTTTTGGTTCACTACTGTCTGGTATCTTTTTTGAAAGTGGCAGTTGTGGTCCCGTGGTTGTACTGACAAGTGAAGGTTTCTGGCCATAGACAAGTTCATAAAGGCTTTTGCCTGTATTGCGGTTGACTCGTGTTTTGCAGACCATAAGGGCAGTTGGTAGCATGTCAACCCAGGCTTTTGGATTGTTGGCAGACAACTTACTGAGAGCTTCCACTAAAGAGCTGTTTAGTTGTTCTACACATCCATTTGCTTGGGGGTGATATGGGCTGGCTGTGATGTGTTTTATTCCATTTTTGGCAAGTTAGATGTTGGTGTTGATAGCTTTGAGTTCAGTGCCTCCATCTGTGATTAAGAGGTCAGGCTTTCCAAACTTTGCTATAATCTCCTTGCCAATGAATCTTCTCACATCATTGCCTTTGTGCTCTTTTGTGGCTTGTGCCACGGACCATCTGGTTGCATAGTCAATGGCTGTGATGATGTACTTCTTGCCTTTGCTTTCACCAGGCATAGGTTCCACAATATCCAACAACCATACCTTAAAGGGTTTTGTGATGAATACAGGTACTACTGACTTGGGTGGAGCTTTGGTTTGTGTGTACTTCTAACAGACCTTGCATTATTCCAGTACCTCTCTGATATCATCTAACATGTTGGACCACCAGTAGCAAGTCTTGAGATATTCATGCAAGTTTCTGCTACGGGTGTGTCCCAAGTCTCTGTGGTATTGGAGGATTGTGTTGATCTTTTGTGTTGACAGGACGTAGGGTACAGTGTCACCATTTGGAAGTATTTGGTGAAGGGTACCATATACATTTTTGAACAGATGTTTGTTCTTGAAGACTTTCTCTTGGATGTCCATTGGTGTGCCAGGTGGGAACTCTTCCTGGAGATTCCCCATGATTAACATGGGCCATTTGGGATTGCCATCAGTGCAAAGGATGTGTTTATTGTATAGTCTTGATAGGGCGTCTGCAGTAAGAATCTCCCTGACCGGCTTGTATTTAATTTGCATGGAATATCTCTGTATTAGACTCATCCATTTGGCTTGTCTTCTTGACAGGTGTTGTTGTGTTTTGAAGAATATCAATGACTTGTGGCTGGTGAGTAATTTGAACGTCTGGGCTCCTTTTAGATAGCATCACCATTTAATAAGGCAGTTTATGATGGCAACTAATTCCTTATTACATGGGGTATCTCTGTTTACCGTCTGATAGCTTCCTTGATTCATACGCCACAGGGAGGAAGTCCTTTTGAACCGTTTGGATACAGAGGACTCCTCCTATGGCATAGTCAAAGGTGTTGGTTTTTAGCTCATAGATACCCTCACAGTTTGGGTATTGCAGGGTGGGGGTGGTAACCATGCGCTCTTTCAGTTAGCAGAAATGTTGATCTTATAAATGTGTCCATACAAATTTGGTTGTTTTCCCAGTGATGGCTGACAAGGGGGCTGTCAGAGCGCCCCAGTCAGAGATGAACCTGCATACATAGGCTACCATTCCAAGGAAAGTGCAGAGCTTGCTCTTGTTCCTTGGGGCTGGCATCTCTGTTATAGCGCGTATTTTGTCTGGATCTGGCTTGATACTGTCCTTGCTAATGATATGGAAAAGGAAGGGGAGTTCAGTCAAGAAGAACTTGCATTTGGACAGTTTGACAATTAGTTGGTTTTCCTGCAGGGTATGGAGGACTGCACAGACGTCTTCCCAGTGTTGTTGTAGGTTGGGACTGTAAATGATGATGTTGTCCAGGTAGATGATTGCTCTTTTTCCAATGTGTTCCTTAAATACTTCATTCATGAAGGTTACAAAGGTACTGGGAGCGTTTGTCATGCCAAAATTGGGGATAACCCATTCAAAGGACCCATATTTAGTTCAAAATGTGGTCTTTAGAATATCTTCAGGTTTCACGCAAATTTGGTGGTAACCTGCTGTCAAATCAATTTTTGTGAAGATTTAGGAGCCCCCCCAGGGCATCAAAAAGGTCATCAATCAGAGGCAGGGGATACCTGTTCTTTATTGTGACCTTGTTAAGGGCCCTGTAGTCTGTAACTAGGCAGAGGCCTCCATCTTTCTTTGCCACAAAGAAGACAGCAGCACCAAAGGGTGATTTAGAGGGTCTGATGAGGCTTTTCTCGAGTGCTTTGTCAAGGTAAGCTTTCAGAGCATTGTTTTCTTGTGGTGTGAGGCGGTAGATGGGTTGTGCTTTAGGCACGCTACCTTTTAGGTCAATCTTGTGTTGTTTACCCCAATCAGGGGGAAACCCAAGTAGTGTTTCTTGGAATAAAGAGGGAAATTCATTGACTAGCTGGTCTCTAATTGGGTTCTGTTTGTGTTGAGTTTCTGTGTTTTTGAAGTGTATGAACTCATACAAACAGGTAATCCAATTGATTTTGCTGATGTTAGTTTCTTTCTCTGTTTCCATGATCCTTACAAATATGTGGTCCCTCATGAGGGTGTCAAGATGTATCAGGTACATGTGATGGTGGATTCTCCTTGCTGGATAGTGAGGATGGCACTGTCTCAGTCAATGTGAGGCTTTTTCTTTTACATCCAATCTAATCCAAGTATGATATCTTATTTGGGGATTGGAATGATGGGACTACTAATTGTTGTTTGGTCGTCTCCAATTTGGGCCTGGAAAGGCCTGGCCTTGTGGGTAACTGGTGTGCTGCGGTTGTCTGCCATGATGACTCTATTGACATTACTTCAAATGGTAGGTAATTTCATGAGGTCTGCAAAACTCTTGTTAATAAGCAATTGATTGGCTCCAGTATCAAAAAGTGCTGTGCCCTGGTATCTGCAAAAACAGAAAGGATAGGTAAGGAATTTATTTCCAGTTTGGGCAGCAAACAGTAGAGGATTGCTGGAGGGAACCTGTATCATTATGATTGAGTTCACGTCCTGTTCTCTGTACAAGTTTTGTGAAGAGGGGGAGAGCAGCTTGCCTAAACACTTCTCTGAGCTTTTCTCTCCTTGTTGGTATTGCTGTAACTGTGCTGTTTTAGCAGAGTTACAAGGGGAAAAATATTTAGAAACTATATAATAATCTTTATTGGGAGATAGTGATTATATAGTTCATGTGAATCAAGGATAATAGGAACAAGATTGGTGATCACACAGTGGATGGAAGAAGGGGATGGCTTGATCCTGATAATGAGTCAAGCATCAAATTGATGTATCCACCGTGAAGGATCATCATCTGTTCATGTTGTTAGATTTGGTAATTCAAGTTGACTTCCTAGTCTGGCTTTGGGTGAACGGATAATTTGATTGCGGGTCACAAACCTGCTTGGTTGGAACCTTGCTGGCGGGTCAAGCCTGCGGTTTTGACACCCCCCAGCTGAAGGTTGGCCTCCTCTGGTGTCAGGTTATCAGTGAGGTTGTCAGGGGCCTGGGCGCTTTATTGAACTAGTTGTTGTTTGGTGGCAGGCAGGGCAGTTTCTTGTTGCTTCTGTCTCGCTTTGCAGTGTTTTAGGCAATCATGGTGTAGGGTTTTATCATGCTTACGTTTCCCAAGCCCTTGTACAAGGTAAGTGTTATTGTTGTTTACCTTCAGAATGATTGCTGGCCCTACTTTTCAGGTTGCAACTTGCTCTTATCAACGTTCATGACCCATACTTTGTCCTCAACTTCATGTCTATTGCAGATGGGAACAAATGTCTTTTGTAGGTGTTCTTTTACTTTGGCTGTTTGCTCTCTATTAGCCTCTACTACTTGAGGATCCAAGCAAGGGGGGACTTGACTTGGAATTTCCAACTTAGGTCCTGTTAATGCTTGAATGATATTTTGCTGTGTGCCGTATACCAGTTCAAATGGGCTTTTCCCGGTGGATCTGTTCATTCAGGTTTGGCACACAAGTAATGAAGTTGGTAGCTGCTTATACCAGTCTTCAGGTCTCCTGGCGGTGAGTTTGGCTAGGGCTTGCACAAGGCTACCATTGAGCCGCTTTATCTGTCCATTGGCCTGTGGATGGTATGATGTTGTGAAGGTGTGTTTGATCCCATTCTTGGTGAGTTACACATTGGTGTCTTTGGAGGTCAACTCTTTGCCTCCATCAGTTATCAGAAGTTCTGGCTTTCTGAACTTGCTGATTATTTCTTTGCCAATAAATTTCAAACATCATTGCCGGTGTGTCCCTTCACTGCTTGGGCTACTGGCCACCTTGTTATGAAGTCAATGGCGGTGATGATGTACTTTTTGTTGTTGTGCTTTCCTGGCATGGGGCCAACAATGTCAAGAGCCCATACTTTGAACAGTAGTTGGGTACAAATGGGAAGTACAGACTTTGGTGGGGTTTTGCTTTTAGCAAACTTTTTGCATACCTTGCACTGGTCTAGAACTTCCTGGACATCATGGTATAAGGTTGGCCACAAGGCTTCATGCTTTAGGAACTCATATAGATTTTGGCTCTTAGTATGTCCAAGATCTCTGTGGTAGCAAAAAATGATGTTGACTTGCTGATGTGTGGGGATATAGGGAATGGTTGTGCCATCCGTCATCTTTCTGTGAAGAGTCCTGTATACGTCAGTGAAGACGTGTTTGTTTTTGATGGCTGTTTCTTTGGTGATGTTGGTTGTGCCTGCAGGGAATCCTTTGTCTTTTGTACGTAGCACTAAGAGAGGCCAGTCTAAGTCAAGTTCATTCTCTTCTCTTGAAGCACAGACATACAGGCGGGACAGGGCGTCTGCCACGGCAAGCTCAGCCCCAGGCTTATACTGGATGAGCATGTTAAACCTCTCCAATATTTCCATCCACCACGCTTGGCGGCGTGACAGATTTGCTTGAGTCTTGAAATAGATGAGTGACTTGTGATTGGTTAGTGCTGTGAATTCTTCTTGTCTTTCTAGGTAACAGCAACATTTGACTAGGCGGTGTACAATGGCCAGCAGTTCCTTGTCATGGATGGAGTATTGGCACTTGCCATCTGTCAGTTTGCGCAATTTGTAGGCTACAGGCAGGAAGTCACCGTCACTATTCTTAATTTGTAGTACTCCCCAAAGGATGCATCTGAGGCGTCAGTTTCTATCTGGTATTCCCTGTCTTGTTTAGGGTATTGTAGGATGGGGGCTGTTGTGAGATTTTCTTTGAGGCGTCTAAAACAGAGATCACATTGGGGGTCCATACAAACTTAGACTTGGCGCCTGTTATGGCGGACAAGGGGGCAGACAAGATGCCACAGTTGGGTATGAAGCATTGTACATAGGCCACCACTCCCAAGAAAGTGCAGAGTTCTGACTTGTCCTTGGGGGATGGCATCCTGCAGATGGCTTGTATCTTTTGACTGTTGGGTTTGATGCCATCTTTTGAGACTATGTGCCCCAAGAAGGGTAGTTGCTTGCAGAAGAACTGGCACTTGGAGGGCTTGGCCAACAGTTTGTGTTGTGCCAGGGTAGTAAAGACCTCTTCCAGGTCTTTGTGGTGTTGTTCCACCAAGGGGCTCTAGACAATAATATCATCCAAGTACACTAGGGCATGTTAGCCTTTGTGTGACGCAACACTTTGTAAATGAAGGTTACAAAAGTGGACGGGCATTGGTCATGCCAAAGTTGAGTACCACAGATTTGTAGGAACTGTACTTAGTGCAGAAGGCTGTTTTGGGGATGTCTTCCTCCTTGATACAAATCTGGTTGTAGCCTTCAGTTAGATCAATCTTGGAGAAGATGGTGGCCCCTCCCAAGTCTTTGAAAAGGTCATCAATCAGTGGCAGTGGGTAACAATTCTTAATGGTGAATTTTTTTAAGGCGCGGTAGTCTGTGACCAGGAGTAAGGTACCATCCTTTTTGGCCACAAAGAATACGGCAGCCCCAAAGGGAGACTGTGAGGGGCGGATAAGTCCTTTTTTCAATGCCTCCTTGAGATAGGCGCATAGGGTGTTGTCCTTGTTTGGGGCCAGTCTGTAGATGGGGCGCACCTTGGATACAGCCCCCTTGAGTTGGATGGAGTGTTGAATGTGTTTCTCAGGGGGCAGCCCAGGTAACGCTTCCTTAAAAAATTTCTGGATGGCAGGCCACAATGTTGCGGTCCTGAAGCGTGGAGGTATCCTGCTGGTCTTTGAAGTGTATGATCTCATACTGACAGGAGTCCCAGTCAATTGCCTTCAGATTTCCCTTCTTGTCTGAGGTTTCAGTGATGCGTACAAAGACGTGGTCACATAGGAGTTGGTCTACGGAGTCAGGGTAGATCTGGTGGTTGACGCCTTCACGCTTGATGGTCAACACAGAGGTCTCCCAGTCCACATGGGGATTGTTTTTTGTAATCAGTCTAGTCCCAGTGCAATGTCAAACTTAGGGAAGTCAATGACAGGACCTTGGATGATGGAGTGGAGGTTCTCAAGCATGACAGAGAAGGGGGCGGCTTCCCCTGTCAAAGCAATGTGGTGTTTTTCAGCCAGGACCACGCCTTTAATCCGCAAAGGATTAGTGGCCAGCTTGAATTTATCCACAAAGCTACTGTTGACTAAGGTTCAATCTGCGTCTGAGTCCAGGAGTGCTGAGCCTGTGTAACTGCAAAAGTGGAAAGGGTAAGACATCAATTTATTGGGATGTCTGGTGATGGTGTATAGTACTAGGTCCTCCAAGGGCACTTGGATAATTGGGCATTGGTCTACGTCCTTGGGTTGGTATTCATTGTTGGGCAAGTCAGGAGTTGCGTGGGAAGAGCTTGGCTTGCTTAGTGCTCTCCCTGGGCTTTTCCCTCATCTTGGTTGCCTTGGGTGGTGGTGACACAGAAATGGGTGCAATTTGACTGGCTATTGTTTCCATTTCATTCCCATTTGAACCTGTGGGTTTGTGAATGGCGTTGTTTCTGTTGCCTCCAGGAGGTGGTTGCAAGAAGCACCTGCTTGGATGGGAGTCCTTGGGCCTTTCTTGTTTCCCAGTCTGTGCCTTGTGTAGAGCATTTGATGTTTATTCCGCTTTCTCCGCTTCACGGTAAAGGCTTTGCAGGTTGGTTACCTGGTCCAGGTTCAAATGTCTCAATACGTGCAACTTGAGGGCGTCGTAGTACATGAGATGTGTAGCTGGGGTGTCAAAGGCCATGCTGGATGGGGTACAGAGATGGAGTTCCTTGTAGGCGCAGGTAAGTTCTTTAATGGCGCCTGTCTGAGTCAGGTTCTTTACTTGGCGTATGATCATGAGCGCTGTATCCTTGAGCACAAACCTTGCCAAGAAGTCCTGTTTGAAGTTGTCCCAGTTCTTGTCAGTGTGCTCTTTGTGCCACTTGTCACACCAGGTGCCAGTGTCATGGGTCAGGAAAATGGAATTTTCTGCAATCCAGAATTGCTGCGGACATTCCATTTGAGCCAGCTTGAAAAGGGCAGACTGGATCCATGCAACTGCATTGTTGTTGTTGGCTCCAGCAAAGGGCTCCAAGGCGGCGCTGCAAAGACTTTGTGAAACATAGGCAGGCATGGTGGTTTTTTCAGCTGGTTGTGGCATTGAGGAAGGTTCCCAAAAGAACCCTTGGGCAGACAGGGCGTTGAAGGCGGGTAGCGGGATCACCGTGTTTTGGTAGAGGACAAAACCATCAGGTATCTTAGTACCAGGATTATACAGAGTCCAGCTGGGCAGGAGACCAGACATAATTCTGTAAAGGATTTGTTGACTGCAGCGTGTGCAGGCAGCATGCGGAACTTTTTAAGATAAGGTAGGATGGAGAACCTACCTGTGCTACCAATGTCATAACTGTGCTGTTTTAGCAGAGTTACAAGGGGAAGAATATTTAGAGGATTGATAATAATCTTTATTGTGAGATAGTGATTATATAGCTATTGTGAATCAATGGATAGCAGGAACATGATTGGTCATCACACGGCTGGATGGAAGAGGGGGTGGCTTGATCCTGCTAATTATTCAAGCGCCAAATCAAGGTATCCACCATGAAGGATAATCATCTGTTCATGTTTTTGGATTTGGTAATTTGAGTTGACTTCCTGGTCTGGATTTGGGTGACCAGATAATTGGATTGTGGGTCACAAACCTGCTTGATTGGAACCTTGCTGGCGGGTCAAGCCTGCGGGTTTGACAAAATTTATACTTTTTA
This sequence comes from Entomophthora muscae, assembly GCA_014839935.2. Taxonomy (NCBI): domain Eukaryota; kingdom Fungi; phylum Entomophthoromycota; class Entomophthoromycetes; order Entomophthorales; family Entomophthoraceae; genus Entomophthora; species Entomophthora muscae. Next base: position 135,775 of record QTSX02007293.1, read on the forward strand.
TTAGTTTCATTTCAAAGTTTAGCCTTTTTCTTTTCTTAAAACAGATGGAACTTGTAAAACAACAAGCCTCAGGCTTGTTGTATCCGTTGTTTTCTCTTAAAGAAGCATTCAATAGTTATATGTACCAATTTGCGGAGAAAGAATATCCTAATATTGACATTCCATTAGTTACAAATTGTTCACTTACATACTTTCTTTTATCTTATTTGCTTAAGGTTCTTACACTCAATTACTCCTTTTGTGACACAATATAGGTTTTAGCAGGGTTCTGTAAGATTATCTTACAGACAGTTCCTAAGTTTCTATATCTTTTAAATTTGAATCCTAATGCCTTACACGCCCTAGTCTATAACCTTGCGTCATTATGGGCAAGACCTTACAGAGATAGTGATTATATAGTTCATGTGAATCAAGGATAATGGTAACAAGATTGGTGATCACATGGCTGGATGGAAGAGGGGGTGGCTTGATCCTGCTAATTATTCAAGCACCAAATCAAGGTATCCACCATGAAGGATAATCATCTGTTCATGTTGTTGGGTTTGGTAATTTGAGTTGACTTCCTAGTCTGGCTTTAGGTGACCGGATAATTGGATTGCGGGTCACAAACCTGCTTGGTTGGAACCTTGCTGGCAGGTTGAGCCTGCAGTTTCAACAGTATCTTTGGTGCTGGCCTGGTTGGCTTGTGCAGTGCAATTCCTGTTTTGAGGATGGGTACTTTTGGCTTGGTTGTTTTGCTTATTGGGGTGAGGTTCTCTTTTAGCTGCAGGGTTTTCCTTGCGCTTGTTGATGGGTGTAGATCATCAGACTTCTAAGCTGTGCGTTTTCCTTCTAGAAATACATCCTCAAGGTTCTTGCAGCAGGTCATGTCAAACTGTTGTCTAATGTGTGTGGGAAAGCCATTGTAGAAGTCCAGGCGTGGTCCAGGTTCATCAAAGGAGATGGTGTTGGGCACACAGGCTCATAGTCCTTTATATGCTGCAATGTATTCTTTGATGGTTCCTGTCATTTTGAAGGTTCAAAGTTAAGTCATAATCACAACGTCCAAGTCCTTCATGGAGAACTTTTTGAGGAATGCAGCCTTGAACACTTCCCAGTCTTCCTTCTGGTCAGGATGTTGGGCTAGCCATTTGGTAACAAAGCGTGAAGAAGTTCCTGCAACACAGAGGGAAATTTTGCTGACCCAGAGTCTTTGGGGGTACTCCACTTGTTTGAACTTGCTCTTGGTGCTGTTGGTCCAAAGAGAAGCATTCTCACAGCGTAGTCCTGAAAAGGCGCCAATCTCAGTGGTACTTAAGTGTTGAAACACAATATTGGGTATCTCAGGTTGTGTAGGCGTTGTTGTGGTTGGCGTGGTAGGGAACAGTCTGCGGGTTTTGAGTGCGTTGTACTGGTTAATGGGTACAAGGAGATTATTGTAGATGACAAGGCCTGGGGGAACATCTTGTCCTACTTTGTAATCTCTCCAGCCGTTTGGGGAGTGACATTGTTTGGGTTCTTTTCTTGGGAGGAATTTTTCCTTTGAGTTGGGTAGGGATGGATAACCTACGTGTGCTACCACTGTTGAGTTTATACTTCTGGGAAGTATAATAAACAATTTAAAGGGAAAGATTAAGAAGATAATGATACTTTATTAGATATGAATATATGATATTATATAGTATCATGACAAGCCACATGCTGTTCATGTACGTCATGGGGCTTATCTGAGTAATGTTCCTCTTGAGTCACAAGGCTTAATCATGTTGTGTTCCATTTAGGACCTGGATTGAGTGATCCCCATCATAGATAGTTAACTGATAATGATGCCACAAGTTTATTGACTAGGCAGTGAACCACTTGGTGAGCCGCTTTGTGATTTACTTGGGGCATTATTCCCCAAGAGGGAGTAATCAAAGATGTTGCGACACTGGCATCCCCTCTCACTGTTGACATCTTCAAATTAAACAATTTTATGCTCAGGATTTGTTATTTTCTTGTAAGAACTATCTACTTTTGCACCAATATAACTATTCTGTTTGCATTTATTCATAACTCTACTACACTTTGCCACCCATATATCTGCTCCCTCTTGGCCACCAAGAGTGATCATTTTGCCCTCCATGCTGGAGATTCCTTCTACTCCCCCTGCAAACTGTGCCTCCTGTTCAGGACTTTAGTAAATTAGGATTTGTCTATATCACAGTATTGGGGCTGGCCAATCAGGTTTGTCCCATACTGGGAGTTGGAGTTTCCTAGCTACTGCAATCAACTATCTGATCAGAATTGCGACTATTGTGTACTTGGCCTTCCAGGCCCAGCCTGCCTCCCCTGTGGGAGTCCAGTCAGACTCTGATATGGGCCATGACAATAACAAGCAGACAATTGACGGCCCATGAAGCTTACATGGCTTGCGCTCAAGCCCCCAAGGTTAATCAGCTTCTGTGCCTCCATTTCAAATCCCACAAGGCCATGCTTTCCTCCATGAAGATCATAAAGACGTTGTTGCAGGATATGCACCTTACCCATTCTGTATTGGTTGTGCAGGACAATTGTGCTGCTTTTACCTCTGGTTTGTCTTCACGTGGTCCACATATCCTTACCATGAACTTGTAAAATCCCCTTATAGACGTCAGGGTTGCCACAAATGTGGCCAGATATGTCACCATTCTCAAGATTTCATCAATCCTTAGGTTGAATGAGCTGATCCCAAGGAACAGGCGGCAAAATAACAGTCAATCTAGAGGCAGAGGCACTCTTGGTTGAAAATTCTTCCCAGTATCCTTCAATCCCCCCTCCATATCCAATAACAAGCCTGCTGATACCAAGGCTCCTCCCATCCTGCTGTTGTTTCACAATATCTCTGACAACTCTGACTTGGATGATTCTGATGTTGGTGATTCTGATGCTTACAGGTATTCAGTTCTTGCCGTCCCCAAAACTATTGCAGTTCCCTATAAGTTAAGCTCTGGAAAGACCACAATAACTGGTAAGCCTTTGGCTGAGTCCAAAGAGGTTGTTTCTTGCCCATACCTCACTCAAGCAAAGAGGGCTCCTGTGCTAGTAGAGTCATCAGAAGAGGCCGCTGAAGTTGCTGACGCCGTATTTAAGAATGTCTCAGTTTTGCTTCCCCTCCAGACTGTCTATAAGGAGTTTCCAGGCTTGAGATGCATGATTAAAAAATGGGACAAAGAGCTAGAAGAAGCCCAGGACATCCTGGCCGTCCTTCCACCCTTTGGTTGTACTATCACTTGTGTGGAAATATCCATTCAAAAGGTGAAAATCAAGGCTGTCTTGGACACTGGATCTCCTGTTAATGTTGTCTCCTTGAAGCTTGTCAAGAAGCTCAGACTTTCCCCCCAACTTTAACTATCATCAGTTGTATGATATAACTGAGCTATCCATGACTTGCGCTATAGGGGCTTATTCTGCTCTTCCCATGCGGTTTGGCAAGCTACTCTTAGTTGTGCCTGCTGCTGTCTTGGAGAATGAGAGCTACAATCTCCTAGTTGGTACCAAGTTCCTTAGGGAATATAATGGGATCATCACCTTAAAGGATGACTACCTCTCTATTCTGGGGTACAAATTCCCTATGATCTTTGAGGAACCAGTTAAAGTTCCCAGGAAGCGCCTTAAGATGTGTGCTTTGGAATATCCCACAGGTGTTTTAACTCTAAAATACCAAACTCACTCCTACAATATGAAGTGCCCACCCATGGCTTGCCCTGCGTCTGAGGGGATCCCTCTTCTGGCTACTTCCGCTATAATCATTTCCTCTGGCTCTCAAGCCATCTTGGACTCCCAAATATTGTATGAGCTACCTGAGCGTACATTCCTGGAGTTGTACTCCCCTCCCTTGCTAGGTTGCAATGTGCCTTACCTCTGTCCTGAAATCCTAGATGTCTCCCATAAAGACCCTGTTCAATTTCTGGTTGCTAACTTAACTGCTCCTCCCGTACATGTGTCTAGAGGGCAGGTTGTTGGTTATGGCAAACTATTAAATGCTCCTGATGTCCTGTCACTTCATCCCTTTGGGACGTTCCAGGATTTCAAACTAACAGAAGACAAGCCCCAAGTCCTATCCTTGTTTACTGCGCAAGACTTCCCATAACTATCTCTGGTCCTAAAAAAGGAGGAGCTTGATTTGCTAGACCAGTTTTCAGATATCTTTGCCAAAGAAAGCACTGGCTATGGCCTAGCCAAAGGCGTTATCCACCAGATTGATACTGGAGATGCTCCCCCCTTCCACACTAAACCATATTGTTGCAGTCATGTGAAGGACGCTCAGGTATCTAAAGAGCTCAAACAACTGCTAGACGCTGGACTACTGCTCCTTCCCAAAGTCTTTGGGCTTCTCCCTTACTCATCTCGAAGAAAAAAGACGGAGGTCATCATATTGTGATGTAATATTGACAATTGAACTCTTTAACCAAAAAGGATCTCTACCCTTTGGCGTGTATTGATGATGCTCTCCACTGTCTTGGAGGCTCTAAGTTCTTCTCTGCAATGGACTTGGCATCTGGATAATGGCAAGTTGATCTCTCTCCCAAGAATAGAAAGATGGCCGCACTTATCCCCTCTGAAGAGCTGTTTGAGCCTACTCAAATGCCGCAAGTACTCTGCAATGCCCCAGCTACCTTCCAAAAAGCCATGGACTCCATCCTCTGTGACCTGAAGCTCTCATGTGTCCTGGTATACTTGGATGATATAACAGTCTTAAGAGCCACCTTCACTGATCACCTGGCTTATCTCAAAGAAGTGTTCATAAAGATTTGAGAGGCTGACCTTAAGCTGAAACCATCCAAGCGTGCTTTCTTCAAAGAGCGTCTTGAATTCTTGGGCCATGAAGTAACCCAGACAGGAATTTGCCCCATGACAAAGAAGGTTGAAGCCATTGATAAGATGCTTCCACCCACCAACTTGAGAGAAGTACAAGTCTTTCTGGTTATGATGGGTTACTAAAGACAGTTTATTTCTGACTTTGCCAATACTAGTGAACCTTTGGTCCAGTTGTTACATAATGTCCCTTTCAAATGTACTGCTAGTCAGCAACAAGCCTTTGAGACCCTTAAGCAAAAACTCAAAGAGGCCCTCATCCTGGTGTACCCTGACTACAATAAGGAGTTGATCTTATACACTGATGCCAGCAACCTGGCTATTGGTGCCATCTTGACTCAATTATACAATGAGGGTGTAGATCATCCTGTGGCTTATACTTCTTGTGTCCTGAACAAACATGAGAAGAACTACAGAAGAACAGAGAAAGAATGCCTTGCTGTGTTGCATCAAGTTAAGAAGTTTTGTCATTATATGTATGGCACCCATTTTACAGTGGTCACTGATCATGCCTCCCTTAAGTGGTTACAATAGCTTAAAGTGTTGTGCCCTGTCCCAAAGGGCAGGCTTAGAAACAACTTTAAATTCTAAATTCAAATCTAAGAGTTGAAGTAGATTTTATTATTTTGATTTAAATCAAACTTACCTTGTGTTTTTGTTCTCTCTTTGGGTTTGCTTTTGCTTTTGTTCTTGCGCAGGCGCGTGATTCATTTTTCTTTATAATTCCTATTTTTAAATAGGGTTCTTTCTTTTATTATTTACCTTGCTTACACAACCGCTGTTCTCCTCCCCCTGTATACACAGATCTTTGGCTTGTTACCAGAAGTTTCTCCACCACCATGTGCTTTTCTCCTGCTTCATTACATAAGTTAGTTCAAGGAAATTCCCTGTGTTCCTCTGCAGATCTTCCCTTGACTTGGCTTTTTGAGCTTATAAAAAAAGACACCAGAAGAGTAAGCTTTTTAAGCTGAAATTCTAAGTGGTTTTCCCAATCACTATTCACAGGTTTTTTTCTACTTCTACTTCAATTTTATATTTTCATTTTAAAATTCTAACTTCAAAATTTACTTAGGTTATTTTTTTTAAAGAAGCTTAGGTTTAGAATAAATATGTTGTTAGGTCTAAATTTGCTTTCAGAGTTTAAACAGATAGCATAATCAGAATGGAGATAGCCAGACAACAAGCATTTATCTTGTTGTCACCATTTTTAATATTAGGGATAATTTGACTAGTTTTATGTTGAGATATTCCCATGAGGAATATCCAGACGTAGATATACCTTTGGTTACAAACAAATCTTTATTTAACACCTTATTATATATAGTTTGTTTAGGATTAGTTAACTCTATGACATCTTTTGTGTCTAATCATAAGTTTTTGGTAGGTCTTTGAAAAGTACTTCTGCAAACTGTGCCTACTTTCCTATATCTTTTAAACTTAAAACCAAACATTTTACACTGAATAGTTTATAATATTGCGCCTTATTGGGCAAGACTTTACATAAAGAGCCAGAAGAACAACTAGCTAGATGGGCTCTCTGCCTGCAAGGTTATGACTTTACTGTGCTATATTGTCCCAGGATTCAACACCAGAACGCTGATGGCTTATCCAGAATGCCCATCCTTGCTCTACACCCTGCTGAGACTGATTAAATGTATGAGCTAATTGGGTATCCTTCTTCTTGGGAAAGCAAGACAGAAGAAGTCCAATTATCCCTGTCCAAACTATCTGAGAATAGGCTTATTTGGGAAAATCAACTCTTCAAGAAAGTACAAGACCAGTATCTGCCTTATGTATGACCTAGTCTCCGCCTTTTGTTAGTGCTTCAAGCCCATAAAGAAACTGGGCATGGGGGCAAAGCCAAGACCTTTGACTGGCTTCTGAAAAATATTATTTCTGGGAAAACCTTTGTCTGCTGATTCCATATGCCATAGCTAGTTGCCACAACTGCCAGCTCCAGAGACCTTGAGCTGCCTCTCACACTTTCAAGCTAGTTCCCCCTCAATATGCCTTTCACACTGTCAGAGTTGACGCTGTAGGGCCTCTCCCCTGCTCCCGCTCTGGTTGTTGCTTTATAGTAATTGCAATCAATTACTTCAGCAAGTGGGTAGAAGCTCGCCCTACTAAGGACATCACTGCCAAGACAAATGCTGCCTTCCTGTTGCAAGATGTTTTCTACTGCCATGGCTGCCCTCAAGTGTTGCTATTTGATAATGGGACTAAATTCAACGCTAAATTAGTAACCTCTGTTGTTGAAGCCTTGGGGCCTCACCAGTCTTTCTCTGACCCCTATAACCCTTCTACCAATGGGGCAGTTAAGTGTGAAAATTCAACACTGGTTTCTATCATGAGGAAAATCACTTACTCTGACACTGCAAATTGGGATCTATACCTACCCGCTGCTCTCTTTGCCTATCCCCTTAGCAAATATTGTGTCACCATGTATCCCCCCTTTGCTATGCTGTATGATCATGAAGCTACTACCCTGTTACTCTTGGGCCCCCTAATCTCCTCTGATAAGGCTATGAAATCTGACAACCATATCAAGGAGCTAATCAATTGCATAATTGAAATACAGGCAACTTCTTATACCTCTGCGTATAAGACCAAGATGCTTGAGCTCTCTCCTGACAATGCTGGCCGCTCTCCCCTGCCTGAGTTCAACATTGGGGACCGCGTTATCTACTATCAGCATAGAGTAGGAGAACACACTCACAAGCTAGATATGTTATGGGTTGGCCCTCTAGAAGTGACCTTCAAGCAAGGGTCCAATTACACTGTGAAACTCCTCTCCAGTAGTTGTCTGTTTGCCCAAGTACATGCCAAGTTTCTCAGAAAGTACTACCCCCCTAAGGCCAAGCTAGAGGAGGGCAATGTCATGAATGCCGCCATTCACCATGTTTTAATTTTGCCTTTGATGGGTTATTTTGAGGACAAACCTCTCTCTTTTGCTTTTGACCCTTGAAATGAGGTCATATTTAAACTGGGAAACAAAATTTTTTGGTTTCCTGATTCTTTGCAACTCACTTGCCCCACTCATGCTTGTGGGGGAGTAATCCTACCGTCCTGGTAGTGTTTTGTGGTAAAGCTACACAATATATATTCCATTTCCTATTCACCAATAAAAAAGTTCTATTCAATTTTTTGGTCTTTGTGTCTTCATGTACTTTGGCGCCTCTCTAACCATGTCTAGTAGACATTATACATTCAGGGCCACAAGGTAATCACATAGCCTTCCCTGCCATTCTAACCAAGACTTAGTACAAATCCAATCCTGTTGTAACTGTGCTGTTTTAGCAGAGTTACAAGGGAAAAATATTTAGAGGATAGATAATAATCTTTATTATGAGATAGTGATATTATAGCTATTGTGAATCAATGGATAGCAGGAACATGATTGGTGATCACACGGCTGGATGGAAGAGGGGTTGGCTTGATCCTTCTAATGAGTCAAGCGCCAAATCAAGGTGTCCACCATGAGGGATCTTCATTTGTTCATTTGATTGATTTGGTAATCCGAGTTGATTTCCTGGTCTGGCTTAAAGTCACCGGGTAATTGGATTGCAGGTCACAAACCTGCTTGGTTGGAACCTTGCTGGCGGGTTGAGCCTGCAGTTTTGACACCCCCCGGCTGAAATTTGGCCTCTTCAGGAGGCAGGTTGTCAGGAGCCCAGGCGCCATATTGAACCAGTTGTTGTTTGGTGGCAGGCAGGGCTGTTTCTTGTTGTTTCTGTCTTGCTTTGCAAGGTTGTAGGCGGTTGTGGTGTAATGTCTTGTCTGGCTTGTGTTTCCTGAGCCCGTGCACAAGGTAAGTGTTATTGTTGTTTACCTTTAGGATAGTTGCTGGCCCTACTTTTTTGGGTTGTAGTTTGCTTTTGTCAGCATTCATGACCCAGACTTTGTCCCCAACTTCATGTCTCTGGCAGATGGGTACTAAGGTTTTTTGTAAGTGTTCCTTTTCTTTGGCTGCTTGTTTGCTGTTGGCCTCTATTAATTGAGGATCAGAGCAAAGGGGGACTTGACTTAGAATTTCCAGTTTGGGTCCTGTCAATGCTTGAATGATATTAGGCTATGTGCCGTATACCAATTCAAACAGGCTTTTCCCGGTGGATCTGTTCACTTGGGTTTGGCACACAAGTAATGCAGTTGATAGCTGCTTATACCAGTCTTCAGGTCTCCCGGCAGTGAGTTTAGCTAAGGCTTGCACAAGGCTACCATTAAGCCGCTCAACGCGTCCATTGGCCTGAGGTTGGTATGGTGTTGTGACGGTGTGTTTGACCCCATTCTTGGCAAGGTACACGTTGGTGTTTTTGGAGGTCAATTCTTTGCCCCCATTGGTTATCAGGAGTTCCAGATTTCCAAACTTACTGATTATTTCTTTGCCAATGAATTGTCGGACGTCATTACCAGTGTGTGTTTTCACTGCTTGGGCTACTGGCCACCTTGTTGCAAAATTGATGGCTGTGATGATATATTTTTGTTGTTGTGCTTTCCTGGCATGGGCCCACAATTTCCAGAGCCCATACCTTGAACGGTAGTTGGGTTTGAATGGGGAGTACAGATTTAGGCGGGGTTTTGCTTCTGGCAAACTTTTTGCAGACCTTGCACTGTTCTAGCACTTCCTGGACATTGCAGTATAAGGTTAGCCACCAGGCTTTATGTTTTAGGAATTCATATAGATTTTGGCTCTTAGCATGTCCAAGATCTCTGTGGTAGCAAAGAATGGTATCAACTCGTTGATGTGTGGGAATGTAGGGAATGGTTGTGCCATCCAACATCTTTCTGTGAAGAGTCCTGTATACGTCAGCAAAGAGGTGCTCATTCTTAGTGACTGTTTCTTTGGTGATATTGGTTGTGCCTGCAGGGAACCCTTTGTCTTTTGTGCAGAGCACTAGGAGAGGTCAGTCTGGGTTGAGCCCATTTTCACCCCTAGAAGCGCGGACGTACAGGCGGGACAGGGCGTCTGCCATGGCAAGTTCTGCCCCAGGCTTGAATTGGATGAGCATATTAAACCTTTCTAGGACTTCCATCCACCGTGCTTGGCGGCGTGACAAGTTTGCCTGTGTCTTGAAATAGATGAGCAACTTATGATTGGTTAGTGCTGTGAATTCTTCCTGCCGTTCCAGGTAACAGCGCCATTTGACTAGGCAGTGTACGATGGCCAGTAGCTCTTTGTTGTGGATAGGGTATTGACACTTGCCATCTGTCAGCTTGCGCAACTCGTAGGCTACGGGCAGGAGGTCACCATCACTATTCTTAATTTTCAGTACTCCCCCAATGGATGCATCTGAGGCGTCAATTTTCATCTGATATTCTCCGTCTTATTTGGGGTACTGTAAGATGGGCGCTGTCATGAGCTTTTCCTTGAGACGTCTGAAACAGAGGTCACGTTGGGGGGGGTCCATACAAACTTGGACTTGGCGCCTGTTATGGCAGACAAGGGGGCAGTCAAGTTGCCACAGTTGGGGATGAAACGTTGTACATAGGCCACCATTCCCAATAAAGTGCGTAGTTCTGACTTGTCCTTGGGGGGTGGCATTTTGCAGATGGCTTGTATCTTCTGACTGTTGGTTTGATGCTGTCTTTTGAGACTATGTGTCCCAAGAAGGGCAGTTGCTCTCAGAAGAACTGGCATTTGGATGGTTTGGCCAACAGTTTGTGTTGTGCCAAGGTTTCAAAGACTTCCTCCAGGTCCTTGTGATGCTGTTCCACCGAGGGGCTGTAGACAATGATATTGTCCAGGTACACAAGGGCGTGTTTGCCTATGTGTGGCGCAAACACTTTGTTCATCAAGGTTACAAAGGTGGACAGGGCATTGGTCATGCCAAAGTTAAGTACCACACATTTGTAGGAACCATACTTAGTGTGGAAGGCTGTCTTGGGGATTTCTTCCTCCTTGATGCAGATCTGGTTGTAGCCTGCGGTTAGATCAATCTTGGAGAAGACAGAGACTCCTCCCAAGGCGTCAAAGAGATTGTCAATTAGCGGTAAGGGATAACAATACTTGATGGTGACTTTGTTCAAGGCGCGGTAGTCCATGACCAGGCATAAGGTACCGTCCTTTTTGACCACAAAGAATACAGCGGCCCCAAAGGAAGACTGTGTGGGATGGATAAGTCCTTTTTCCAGTGCTTCCTTGAGATAGGCGCGCAGGGCGTCATCCTTGTTTGGGGTTAGTTGATAGATGAGACGTGCCTTGGGTACAGTCCCCTTGAGTTGGATAGAGTTTTGGATGTGTTTCTCAGGGGGTAGCCCAGGTAACGCCTCCTTAAAGATTTCTGGGTGACGGGCCACAATGTTGCATTCTTGCAGTGTGGAAGTGTCCTGGTGGTCCTTGAAGTGTATGATTTTATACTGACAGGAGTCCCAGTCAATAGCTTTCAGGTTTTCCTTCTCATCCAAAGTCTCTGTGATGCGTACAAAGATGTGGTCTTGTAGGAGTTGGTCTACAGAGTCTGGGTAGATTTGGTAATTGACACCTTTGCTCTTGATGGTCAGAACTGAGGTTGCCCAGTCCATGTGAGGGTTGTTTCCCCGCAACCAGTCTAGTCCCAGTACAATGTCAAACTTAGGGAAGTCAATGACAGGACCTTGGATGGTGGAGTGGAGGTTCTCAAGCATGACAGAGAAGGGGGCAGTTTCTTTTGTCACAGCAATGTGATGTTCATCAGCCAGGACCACGTTTTTAATCTGCAAAGGATTAGTGGCCAGCTTGAATTTATCTACAAAGCTGCTGTTGACTAAGGTTTGATCTGCGCCCAAGTCCAATAGTGCTGAGCCTGTGTAACTGCAAAAGCAGAAAGGGCAAGACATCAATTTATTGGGATGTCTGGCAATGGTGTACAGAGCCGGGTCTTCTGAGCGCACTTGGATCATTGGGCATTGGTCCACGTCCTTGGGTTGGTATTCATTGTTGTGCAAGTCAGGAGTTGCGTGGGGAGAGCTTGGCTTGCTTAGTGCTCTCCCTGGGCTTTTCCCTCATCTTGGCTACCTTGGGTGGTGGTGACACAGAAATGGGTACAATTTGATTGGTCGTTATTCCCATTCCCATTCAAACCTGTGGGTTTGTGGTTGTTGTTGTTGCCGTTACCTCCAGGAGGTGGTTGCAAGGAGCGCCCACTTGAATGTGAGTCCTTGGGTCTCTCTTGTTTCCCAGTCTGTGCCTTGTGCAGAGCATTGGAGGTTTGTTCCGCTTTTTCTGCTTCACAGTACAGGCCTTGTAGGTTGGTAACTTGGTCCAGGTTTACATGTCTCATCATGTGCAACTTGAGAGCGTCGTAGTACATGAGGTGTGTTGCTGGGGTGTCAAAGGCCATGTTGGATGGGGAGCAGAGACGGAGTTCCTTGTAGACGCAGGTGAGTTCCTTCAAAGTGCCTGTCTGAGTCAGGTTCTTTACTTGGCATATGATCATGAGTGCTGTATCCTTGAGCACAAACCGCGCCAAGAAGTCCTGTTTGAAGGTGTCCCAGTTCTTGTCCGTGTGCTCTTTGTGCCATTTGTCACACCAGGTGCCAGCATCATGGGTCAGACAAATGGAAATCTCCGCAATCCAAAACCGCTGTGGGCACTCCATCTGAGCCAACTTGCTTTGGGCGGACTGGATCCATGCAGCAGCATTGTTGCCATTGACCCCCACAAAGGGTTCCAAGACGGCGCTGCAAAGTCTTTGTGCAACATAGGCGGGCATGGTGGTCTCATCAGCTGGTTGTGGCATTGATGAGGGTGCCTGAAAGAACCCTATGGCGGACAGGACGTTGAAAGCAGGTAGCAGGATCACCGTGTTTTGGTAGAGAACAAAGCCATCTGGTATCTTGGTACCAGGAGTATACGGAGTCCAGTTGGGCGGGAGGCCAGACATAATTCTGTTGAGGATTTGTTGGCTGCGGTGTGTGCGGGCAACAGGCGGATTTTTTCAAGATAAGGTAGGATGGAGACTACCTGTGATACAATGTTGTAACTGTGCTGTTTTAGCAGAGTTACAAGGGAAAAATATTTAGAGGATAGATGAAAATCTTTATTGTGAGATAGTGATTATATAGCTATTGTGAATCAATGGATAGCAAGAACATGATCGGTGATCACCGGCTGGATGGAAGAGGGGGTGGCTTGATCCTGCTAATGAGTCAAGCGCCAAATTGAGGTGTCCACCGTGAGGAATCATCATTTGTTCATTTTGATTGATTTGGTAATCTGAGTTGACTTCCTAGTCTGGCTTCAAGTGACCAGGTAATCAGATTGCGGGTCACAAACCCGCTTGGTTGGGTCCTTGCTGGCAGGTCAAGCCTGCGGTTTCAACAATCCTAAGGTTAGAATTTCCCGTTGTGACTCTGTGCCGCGCCTCAGATCACAACAACCACCTTGGTTCCAGCTGCACAATGAACCATCTTGGTTCCAAACTTCAACATGAGCCAAAAGTCCCTCAACTAGTCTTTACTGTGATCATACAGTCCTTCTTACTAGTCTTCTCTGCTGATCCCATACTATGAACCACCTCGGTTCTTTATCTAAGTCCCCATTACCAGAACCTGTAGACCCAGGCATGAGTCTACATTGAACTGGCATTTGACTGGGCCCTTGCAAGTGGCAATACACTTAGGCCATCTAATCATATATCAATAAAGTCTTTGTTGTTGTTTTTACTCACCCAGGTGATTAAATCTGGGTTTTTAGTCGCAAAGTAATCAGCTTTACTTCCCAGGGGCCTGATCAAACCAATTTCTGCAGCTGCTTCACCAAGCAAACATCCTTGGTAACACCTCTGACTAAATCTATGCCATCTAATGCTCACTATGGGTCCTCCCCAAAGCTCTCATAGGGACATAGATGAGGACACTGTGGGTTTCCTGTCCACCAGTCCCCAAAGTGTGTCCTGGATTATAGCCAGGGACTGACTGGAAGGGATTTTTATTCTTTAGTAAGGTTAAATGTATCTCATAAATATGTATAGGGGTCAAAATGGGCTTTTATTTACTCTCAGAAGGAAGATCCCCTTAGAAACCTTCTGGTATATGGCCCAGTGGGTCAGGGAAATAATATAGGTTTGTCAATACTTGGAGTCCTCCAACAATATCTTGGACTTCTTTTACTTGGTCTTGGACTCCTGCTCCTTAAACTTGAACTCCAGCGCCTTAGAAATAGACTTCTGCGCCGCGCTTAGGATCCAGATCCTTATTCTTGGGCTCCTGCTCCGTTATCTTGGGCTTCAGCTCTCTGAATATCTTTAGTGGCCTTGCTATTCCACTTGTATCAGTCCAATCAAGCTCCTGCTGGTGATCAAAATGATTCCAAAAACCTCTTGGCAGAAACTCAAAATGCCTCAGAAAGATCCTGTCAAAGACCCAGAAAGACCCTCAAAAAAGACCCCATCACTTTCCAGCCAGCCACCTTCTTATAGTGTCCTTTTCCCAACGTTTCTGACTTCAAATAGCTTTCTTCAGAAGCTTAAACCATTGTCGCTCACTTTTTCCTATAATAACTTAAGCTTACATAATGTCAAGGGTCTGGATGTACAAGCATTCTGGCTACTGCCAACCTACTTAACATCCAGCCATTGCCCAATTTAGTTCCCTTCCAATATACTGTTTGACATACCAAGAATGGTAACCAAGGAAGATCACCTGACTGTCCAAGTATCCAGTGGCTCAAACCCATCTAGCAAATGACCAACCCTAGGTTTGATCCAACTAAATTCCCACCACAGTCAAGTCTATATAAGTCTAAAGTATTATCCAATAAAATATACTTCTCTTCTTTCTTAATTCTATATTTGAAGCTTACCCAAAAGGCACTCCTTATCAATACTTACTTTCTCAAAAGCTTAAAGTATTAATTCACTATTTCTTTGCTTATACTTTAAGTTTTTGGCTTCCAACTAATCATTTTCATCAGGAAACCTTCCAGAACTCAACCAATGAATGCAGAGCGCAGAAATAGCCCATTTCTGATGTTCCACTGCAATCCAACTATGAAAATAATTTCCACAGCTCAAACCGCTTAAATCAACAACTCTTTGCGCACCAAAGCGTTAACCAGTCCATCATTACGGCCCCATTTTATTGCAACCAAGCTTCCAGACTTGCCTGCTAACGTATCTTACAATGTACAGGGGGCGCTTAATGAGCTGCCCCTTGAAGTATCTAACGACATAAACTAATATGGTGGCAATATTGAATGGCAGGTACTTCATCCTAATTAGGAGTGCTGCCAATTTGACTTGCTGATCCCCGCACAAGTTATTCCTTGGCTTTGAACCTTACATGGAACTTCCCACCATGCCACCCCCATGTGGCCTTGTGGCTTTCCCCATATGATATATTAATCACAATATTCTACAATAAACAATACCTTGTTCTTATTATTTTGTCCTTTCTATTGGACTGTTGTCTTCTCCAATTCCAAATACTGAACCCTCATTGGTTCAGTTGCAACAGTGGTAGCAGCAGTAGGTTGACAACCTACCTAAAACAAAATTCCCCCCAAGAAAGGACAGAGTACGGGCCATATGGCTACTCCCCAACAAGAGACCTTCCTCTTAATCCCCAAGGGGGACATCCCCAACAGGGACGTCATCTATCAAGACTAGCTGGTTCTCACCAGTGTGTACAATTGGCTCCGCCTTGGGCAGCGTGACGCCAGCGTCATCCAGCACCAGTCAGACCTGTCCCAACGCATGCTCAACCTTCAGCTAAAATCCTTTACTGGTGGCATCAAAGGGGCCAACATTGTTAGTTGGCTCCAATCTACTAAAACCTGCCTCTGTATCTGTCAAGTTCCTGAGCCCATGTGGGTTGCCACTGCGTCTGGTTGCCTCACTGGGCCTGCTGCTGTGTGGTTCACCAACTGAGCCAGTCAAGAACTTGATGTTACCTGGGCGGCATTCCAAGACGCCGCCAAGTTTTGCTACAGCAAAACCTTCTCCCCCATTGTCTTGGGGACCCCTCTTCTAGCAATCAATCAAACTGGTTCTGTTCTTGAGCACCTTGCTGCCTGGCAACAAGCTGCTGCTGCCGCCCCCAAAGCTGTGACTGACGGAAATGCAATGCTACTTACTCTCATCATCAATGGGTTAAAACCCCAAATCTGCAAGTGGGTCCCCGTAGGTTGCTGCACCTCCATTGATGACTGCTATAAGGCCAATGTGAGGGCTGACAGCCAGACCTCAATGGGCTTCTGCTGTACCAGTGATGCACCATCCCAACCACGTACAACACCTGGCAATGGCTACAATCAGGTGGGCTGCCGCCAGCCCCGTCAGCAGGATAATGGGACTAAACGCCCCCGCAAGGGGGGAGCTCCAGCTTGCGCAAATTGAGGATCCGGGAAAAGCCTGGGGGTTGTAGCAACAAGAGGCCCTACAACCCCACCTGACCCATCCTCTCAATCCCTGCTTGCAAAGAATCCCTGCAACTACAACATTCATGAAGTCAAAACCCTGGACGTCTTTCAAGTCCACAGTGACAACCCTGTATTGCAATCAAGCCACTCCTCAAATAAAGTAACACACTTATCCTACCCCTTCTGTTTCTGTGGAAACACACACAAATTACTGGTAGATACTGGGGCTAACCACACTATGATGGACCAGGCATTTGCTGACTCACAACAATTTGACCAAGTGCCAAGCAGGTCCAAGGCAGTACAAGTAGCTGACTCCTGCAGAGTTACAATCACCCACAAGACAGCACCCTTCTCTGTGAGAATGGGGAACGTCCAGGTTAAGCTCTCTGGGCCAGACATGGCAGGGCTCAGCCACAATGTAATTGCTGGCCTCAACTGGCTTTGTCACAACCGTCCCTACATTGACTGGGATACCTCTGTCATCACCCTCAATAGAAATGGGGTGGGGTTCCAGATCTACCCTGTGGAAATGAGCAAGTTACTCCATGATACTGTGTTTGTCAGAATAACAGAGACAGGCTTGTACAATTTCAAGGGGGGAAAAACTAGACTTTAACCAATGCTCAGTCAAAGTTATCCTGCACTGAACCATCTGCGGTCCCTCCTTGACCTCCTCATCACCACCAGCGTTTGCTGCACTCCTTGAGGAGTACAAGGATGTATTCAGTGAGACACTTGAACAACTACCTCCTCCCTGGGAGATCCAGCACGCTGTACAACTTCAAGGATTGTTACCTAAAGCACAATTATTATATTGTCTTACACCAAAGGAAGATGAGACCCTCCACCAGCACCTTGTGGACGCGCTTGATAAGGGCTTTATTTGCCCCTCGCTCTCTTCATACAGGGCGGCTGTCTTCTTTGTAGCCAAGAAGAACAGGTCCCTTTGCCTGGTCACAGACTACCACACCCTAAATGAGGTGATGGTTAAGAATAAGTACCCCCTGCTGCTGATTGACAACCTGTTTGATACACTCGTGGGTGCAAAGATCTTTTGCAAGATCAATCTCACTGCAGGGTACAACCAGGTCCGCATTGCACCTGGGGATGAGGCAAAAACTGCCTTCTGCACGCGCTACAGGTTGTTTGAGTGTTGTGTCATGAACTTTGGAATGACCAACGCTCCTTCCACCTTTGCCATGTTGATGAATAAAGCATTTGAGGAACTGATTGGAAAATATGTGGTTGTGTACCTTGACAACATTATTGTCTTCAGCCAAGATCAAACCACACACCTCCAACACCTCCGTGCTGTCCTTGACACCCTTTGGAAAACCCAGCTAAAAGCTAAACCCTCCAAATGCGAGTTTCTCAAGTTGGAGCTGTTATTCCTTGGGCACATTATCTCTGCCCAAGGGATAAACCCAACCCTGCCAAAATCAAGGCAATCACCAGCATGCTGCCTCCCACTGATGTGGGCCAGGTGCAGACATTTCTAGGCATGGCTGCCTACGTACACAAGTTTTTCCCCAATTGCAGGGAACTAATTGCGCCTCTCACTGAGCTCCTCAACACCAAGCAGCACTTTCAATGGACCCCTTCCAGAGATTGAGTCTTTGAAATGTTGAAGCAAAGACTCACAACAGTGCCAGTGCTGCAGTTTCCTAATCAAAACCGTCAGTACAAACTTGAGACCAATGCCTCTGACAGGGCCATAGGGGGTGTGCTAAGGGTAGAAACTGACAATGACGTCTTCCTCCCTGTGGCATATGAGTCCAGGAAACTTACTGACTTGGAACAACACTATCACATCCATGATAAGGAATTGGCGGCAATTGTGCACTGCATTGAGAAGTGGCGCTGTTACCTGGAAGGTGCTACCTTCCCACCCCGCGTTCTGACAGACCACAAGTCACTTCAGTACTTCAACACACAGTCCCACTTGACACGCCGCCAAGCAGGATGGATTGAGCGTCTATCCTCTTACCAGTTACGCATCAAGTACAAGCCCAGGAAGGAACTTGTCACAGCTGACACCCTTTCACGACTCTATGTAGCATCCATCACTGGGGACAATGGTTTGGATCCAGATTAGCCCATGCTTAACCTCCACCCTGAGGCAACTCACTATGAAGGCCTTAACTTGGTAATCATCTCCAAGTTGAAGGACAACAAGAGTCAGTTCACCACCAATGCTGGTAACGTCTTCTGTAGGGCAGAGACAGGTGAGAAGATGCCTTACATTCCCACCACGCAACAAGGGGACACAATATTACACTACCACCAAACCCTGGGTCACATCAGAGGGCGTAACCTCTTCAAGATCATGAAACATAAGGTTTGGTGGCCGCGCATGCGTCAAGACATCTTGGACCTCCTAGAAACGTGCATGTTGTGCAAAAAGAACACATCCAAACCTGCACCCCCCAAGTCTGCCCTGCCCATCAAGGCCATGGAACCCTTCAAGCAGTGGGCCCTTGAAATTGTGGGGCCACTCTCCAAAGACAGACTGGGGAAGAAGTACATTATCACTGCCATTGACTACTTCACTTGCTGGCCAGTGGCCTGGGAAACAACTAACCACACTGCTACCACCATCATCTGCTTCATTGGCAAGGAAATTGTGGCCTGCTTTGGACAACCCAAACGTCTCATCACAGATGGCAGCCCCAAACTTGTTGGACATGTCATGAAGGCATACTGCGCCAAGAACACACTCTAACATATAGTTACAACCCCCTACCATCTGCAAGTCAATGGGCATGTAGAACAGTTAAATGGCTCACTGGCTCAACTGATTGCCAAGCTCTCACAAGAGCACCCCAACACCGCATGGACTGAACACCTGCCCACCACTCTACTTATTCTACAAGCAAGAATCAACAGGGGCACAGGGTTCAGCCCCAGCACCCTGGCTTTTAGGACGCCTGAAAGTCTGACAGGAGTTGAACAGGGAAAGCTACGGTCCAGAGTTCCTGAAAAGCCTCCCCTAGTAACAACCCCATCCCTAGATCAATGGCGTGCCAAAGCCCAGGAAATTGAACATAAGCAAATTGAAGGAGGGACAAAGCACCTCAAAGCCAGGTACGCTGTAGGTGACCCTGTCTACACCCTCAACCCCAATTCTGCCAAGTTGGAACCCAACCACCTAGGGCCCTTCAAGATAGCCGCAGTCTATGACAATCATACCTATCAACTCAAAGACACCCAAGGAAATCCAAGAAACTTCACCATGATTGCTTGCGCCCCTGCTGCGCCATCCCCACTCAAAGGCTGTTTGTGCAGACCTTCCCAGACCTTCTAAGATTCTGGTCTTGGTGTCTGACAACAAGCAGGGGGCAAGGGAGGTGTTACAACTGAGCTTCCAGACTTGCCTGCTAACGTATCTTACAATGCACAGGGGGCGCTCAATGAGCCGCCCCTTGATGTATCTAACGACATGAACTAATATGGTGGCAATATTGAATGGCAGGTACTTCATCCTAATTAGGAGTGCTGCCAATTTGACATTGCTGATCCCCACCCAAGTTATTCCTTGGCTTCAAACCTTACATGGAACTTCCCACTATGCCACCCCCTTGTGGCCTTCCCCATATAATATATTAATCACAATATTCTACAATAAATAATACCTTGTTCTTATTATTCTGTCCTTTCTATTGGACTGTTGTCTTCCCTGATTCCAAATACTGAATCCTCATTGGTTTAGTTGCAACAATTTCTTCCTGCATTCAACCTAAACCCATTTAAATAGTGGAATACAATTTAAAATTTTCTTTCTGGACCTCTTCAACGTTTTCCCCATCTATTTACAAATATTGTAAAATCCAAGGAAAACATCCTACCAAAACAACTTTGTATCCAGCTCTCATAGCAACATACCTTCATCTATCCTAGGGACTTAATAAATAAATATCTTAACCACACTTATATACTCATTCCTTCTTGATTTTACTACTAAACCAAGGCAAAAAATTCCACATTTCACCACCTTGGCAAATCAATTTGGCAAAATCTTGGCTCATTTCTCCGGACCATCAGTTCTTCATCATTATCTTCTGATCCTCCAGCCAGCTCCTGTATCATGATCAGCTAATCCTGCATCATGATCTTCAACCACATCTTCCATATCTTTAGCCTTAGTCTCTAAACAGTTCATTCCAGTCTCCAACAGCTCAGACCAGTCATTAAACGGCCTATCAGTCTTCTGGCTACTCCTTTATCATGACCAGCTACTTCTGCATCATGATCTTTGAGCCCTTTCACTTATCCTCACTAGGAATCACTTGGTTCCACCTGCAAAATGAACCATTTTGGTTCCAAACTTTAATATGAACTAACAGTCCCTCAACTAGTCTTCAATGTGATCAAACAGTCCTTCTTACTAGTCTTCTCTGCTGTTCTCAAACTATGAAGCACCTTGGTTCTTTATCTCAGTCCCTGTTACCAGAACTTGTAGACCCAGGAATGAGTCTACATTGAACTGACGTTTGACTGGACCCTAGAAAGTGACAATCCAATTAGGCCATTCAACCATAGAGCAATGTCTATGCGTTGTCTTTACTCACCCAGGTGATTAAGTCTGGGCTTTCAGTTGCAGAGTAATCAGCTCTACTTCCCAGAGGCCTGATAACACCAAGTTCTGCAGCTTGCTTCCGCAAGCAAACTGCCTTGATGACACCTCTGAGCAAATTCATGACCTCCAATGCTCACTTAGGGTTCTCCCAAAGCTCCCATGTAGACATAAACAAGGACACCCTACTAGTCTGTTAGGTAGGATGCTTGCTCACAGACCTCCTGTAAGCGTATCAGGGTACATAGAGCCCTCAGAGCTCTTCCCCTCCCTGGCAGCCCGCGCTACCCTCCAGGGGTCTAAAACCTACAGCCCTGGTAGGCAAGTACACTAACATGCTAGCATACACTTCTACCCTGGCAGCCCGCGTTACCCACCAGGGTCTAAACGCCCTCCAGTCTGAGCAGCAACGCTACCCATCAGGCTGGACCACTCCCCACCCCAAGCAGCTAAAGTTCCCTGCTGAGCTATCTCATTCCTCACCACAAGCAGCCACAGTTTCCTGCTGGGTGAGGACCTCTAGCCCACAGCAGCCAATATCTACTGCTGGGTGGATACAACATCTGCCCCTAGTAGTCTTTTCACCTACTAGCCTGGCCTTACCTTCCATAGTACCATCATTCCCTACTAGGCCTCTACCTGCCACAAACCAACAACACATGAACTGTCAGGGAACCAATTGTGGATGGCTGGCCCATTGTTTTCAGGGTTGACTTGGGCCGGGGTTTTTGCAGGCAGAGCCCACCACAAGAGAGGTGATAACTTGAAAAGGTAGGAAAAGGACTTCTCCACCCAAGACCACAGGCTGGCGGCTGGGTTTAAGTGTCAATCACCCCGGTGAGGGTGATATACACAATCTCAAACAGCTTACCTGTGTGGTCAGTAGGGAGATCTGGGGATGATGTAGGCATAGGTTTTGGGGTCACAGGCGGCTCCATGGGGTTGTTGTAAGCAGGAAGGTAGTTTAATCTTCTTCCAAACAGCTTGGGAGTTGAGAAAATTCACAGGCCTTGGCAGTTATATCTGACAGCTGATTGTATCTGGGCCAGGGGGTCAAGTTCAAGTATTCTTTCCAGGGTATAGTCCTTGTATTTGGGCTTCAGAGGATATTCCGTGAAGTGGACTGGGCCAAAGGGAGCACCTGAAGGACGGAAATTGACAGGCAGTGGGACAGGAGGACCGGAAGATCTGGAGCTGATTTGATAGATGGTAAATACAATAAACAGTAATAGCTGTGTGAGCCAAAATAACATAACCTTTATTTAAAATTGGCAATAAGATTTGAGCGCTGAATCTATAGGCGTATGTAGCATCCTGTCTCCAAACTTAGTATTTCTCATGATGGTTTCACCAAAATATCAGGAAAAATACGGGCAGGTGGTCAGGAGGCCCGGGTGCAGGAGCGGTGAAATGGCACTTAGCCCAGGAGTTCTTTCATTGGTCAGACTGCCCAAATTGGTCACTTGATTTTCTTGATTTTTGGCTGTGGTCACAGGGTTGGGCCTAAAGCCTGTGATTTCTCTTGGCAGAGGAATTTGATTGGTCATCCAAGAGAATTTCAGATTCATGAAGTTCACAGAGAAACTTTCTCTGCCTCCATTAGGCAATTTGAGAAGCTCCTCCTCTGGCACCATCATAATTGAATCTGCGCTGGTATTCTGGCTTTGGGACTTAGCAAGGGCTTTATATTGCCGGGACTCAATCTCAGAAAAATGCGGGCAGGCAGGCCCTTGGTCCATGGGATTGGAGGCCCGCGGGAATCCAGGTTCAGGGTTCAAATCCCGCCCTTGGTACTGGGTTTCCAGGGGTGAAGAATTGTCAATCCTGACATGGACCATCTTTAGCATATTGTCTTTATTTGAAGTCAAATACACTCTCACCTGCAAAACTGTTTACATGTGGATCATTACAATTGGGTATGGGATGAACTGAGTGAACTAAATGTTTTAACACTTTATTGCAGAAATGACTTGAGCATATTAACATCATTTCCTGGGTATAAGTCTGCTCATCAAAACTGTGAAAACTTTTTCTTAATCTTTTAGGCCAGGTGGTAGCATTTACCAGGATTTGGAAAGCTTTGATGGCATCCAAAGTTGACAGTTCATCATTGGCTGGGCTGGAACAGGGAATCTCAGTTTTATTCTTTGAGACATAAGATTTTTCATTATCTGGCGGCCCTTGTTCTTGGGGAAATTCCTGCATCACTCTGTTGGCAGTGGCCTGGGTTATAACAGGGATATTTTTTGGGTTGGTACTCCTATTGGCTAGGCTAAGGGGATTCCTCAGAGGACAAGGTTTAATTGTGGAATGCACCTCATAGGTAGGTTTTGGAGGTTTCTCCAAGGTTGAATCCATTCTTGACTTGAGCCCATAAAAATGCAGGCAGCCAGACAGCAGGGCCTGCGGGCTGGCGGCCTATAGGGGTTTGGGGTTCAAATTCCAGGAATGTAATTTCAACTTGAGAATCAGTAATAATTTGCTGTCACTAATGACAGAGATAATACAAAATGTTGTCTAGGGTGAAATTATCATGAAATAATGATATGGGTGGGTAGTAAAGGGTTTTTCAGGCCTTTACTGCAGAGTGCTATGTAATATGGGGTTTGTGTGCTATGAGAAAACCAATGTCTGTGAGTATTTGGGCCTCTAAATAAAGACAACCAGAAACTCAGCAATAGACTCATATTTTTTGGAACTTTATCTTTAGAAAATTTTTCTTGGAATCAGTGACTCTTGCCACACTCCCAAACTCAAAAAGCAACACCTTCTTAGCAGCTGCATAAGACCAGTTGCTCTCAAGAATGTGAGGTATAATGAGATCAGTGCTGGTTGTGACCAGTTGATCAAAAAGCACAATTACCTTGTCTTAATTTCCCCCATACATGGTCATTTAAAACAAAAGATAAAGATATGCAAATAAAGATTAGGATTGAATTTTAGATGATTCATAGGCTTGAATATGTCTGTTGTTGTAGCTATGCTGTTTTAGCAGAGTTACAAAAGGGAAAAATATTTAGAAATTAGATAATGAACTTTATTGAGATATAGTGATTATATAGTCAGTGTGAATCCAGGATAACAGAAACATAATTGTGTTGATCACACAGTTGGATGACAAAGGGAGTGGCTTGATTCTGGTAATGAGTCAAGCGCCAAAACAAGGTATCCACTGTGAAGGATCATTATTTTTTCATGTTGATATGTTTGGTAAGTCAAGTTGACTTCCTAGTTTGGCTATAAGTCACTGGAAGGTTGGGTTGCGGGTCACAAACCCGCTTAGTTGGAACCTTTTTGGCGGGTCAAGACTGCTGTTTTGACACCCCCTGGCTGAAGGTTGGCCTCCTCAGGAGGTAGGTTGTCAAGGAGGTTGTCAGGAGCCCGGGCGCTGTACTGGAACAACTGTTGTTTGATTGCTGGTAAGATGGTTTCTTGTTGTTTTTGTTGGGCCTTGTAGGGTCTCAGTCTATCATGATGTAGGACTTTATCTTGCCTGAATTTGCCAAGTCCTTAAACTAGGTAAGTTTTATTTATGTTTACCTTTAGGATTATGGCAGGTCCTACTTTTTTGGGCTGGAGTTTGCTTTTGTCTGTGTTTAGTACCCAGATTTCATCACCAACTTTTTGTCTGTTTTGTATGGAGATGAACATGTTCTGTAGTTGTTTTCTTCTCTTTCCAGCTGATTGCTGTTAGCTTGCATCACTTGAGGTGCTGTGCAAGGGGGGACCTTGCTAGGTATTTCTAGCCTTGTGCCTGAGATGGCTTGGATGATATTGAGTTGTGTGCTGTAGACAAGTTCAAAAGGACTCTTCCCAGTGGATTTGTTCACACAAGTTTGGTACACACAGAGCACAGTCAATAGATGCTTATGCCAGTCCTCAGGTCTCCCAGTGGTGAACTTGGAAAGGGCTTGTACTAGAGTGCTGTTTAGCTGCTCAATCCTTCCATTAGCCTGAGGGTAGTAATGCCTTGTTACTGTATGCTGGACCCCATTCTTTGCAAGGTATACATTGATGTTCTCAGAGGTTAATTATTTGTCCCCATTGGTGATTAGAAGTTCTGGCTTTCCAAATTTCCTAATAATTTCTTTGCCTATGAAGCACTGCACGTTGTTACCAGTGTGTGCCCTTACTGTCAGGGCCCAGATTGCCCTGGACAGTCAGCTGGCCTCCTTAGAGTTGATTAAACATGCAGTGTAGAAACCCACACAAAGCACCTTCCAGGGCAAAATACCCCCCTTTTGACTAAAAGGTGGCCCAGGATTTGAGAGGCACACAAACCTTGAATCCCTGGTTTTGAGCCTGTTATCAAATTTGGGCCACTCACCTACTGGGAAATGGCACATTGGGAGCGCAATTGTTTGATTTTGCAATCAGAAAATTGATTTATTGCGGGAGCTATAAATAACAGAAGCTACTTGGCATGCTGCAAATTTAAAAAGGTTCAGGTTATAGCAGCCAATGAGATCTCACCCTCTTGCCCAAGCACACAAATTCCGGTTAAAATTGTAAATCTAACTCCAAATGATACCATCAGTTCTCTGGTGGCACAAAAGGCCACAGAATCTTCAGTAAGTATAAGTAGTTAGGGGGAGAAGCCCTCCTCACTGTTGACATCTTAATAAAGCAATTTTATGCCTAGAAATTATTATCTTATTGCAGGAATTGTCTATTTTGATCAAATTTAATTATTCTCTTTGCATTCATTTGTGAATCCACTACTCAATACAAACTTGCATATCCATATCCTCCCGGCTATACTCCTGCTGTCCTTGCCAAACCACCCCACACCCTTGATCTGTAGTATTTTCATCCCCATCACCTGGATCTGCCATCAGCAATGAAGGAGACTCCTACTGCCCCTCCTCTCCCCAAAGCGCCTCCCACCCAGGACTTTAGCAAGCTGGGGTTTGTCTATATCACAGTATTGGGGCTGGCCGACCAAGTTGTGCCCCATACTGGGAGTTGGCAACCCCTAGCCACTGCTCTAAACTACCTGGTTTGTATAGCGCCTA